>CAIGQV010000903.1:332630-354042 GCA_903798115.1 Danio jaintianensis
CGAACTCACCGCTGTTTACTGAGTGTAACCACAGATACAGGGACACTAGAGTATTTTAAAGCCGCGATTTATCAGCGGATCACTCGTATGTCAGCTTATAGACAAACCAGCTGATCGACGTGACTTTGAAACGCTCCAGTGTCTGTATCTGTGTTACACTCAGTAAACCTCAGTGAGTTCGGTGAACTGATGACCTTCACGGCCAATCACCGTCATTTCTGTTTAGCACGTGAGAACAAATCAGCGCTGTTTAAGAATGAAGTCAGCATGGCAAATCAGCGCTGTTTAAGAACGCGCTCGACAGCGCTCAAATGTTAGCGGGAAATGGACGTTTTTAAAATTTCAGTACTGATTGGTATCGAATTTCAGTATCGTGACAACCCTATTGGTGACAAGCGTGGGCAGTGCTAAGGGTCACGAGCCCAATGGAGCAAGTGTTTACAAGTGTCGAGTCCCGTGAAGGAGCTCCAGATGGAAACTGTTGTTTTGTGTTTACCTTATGATTAAAGTTGTTGCACATCCGCCGGTTCCCACTTCTGAATGAGCGAGTTTAAGCTACTTGTAGCGTTCAGAAAAAAAACAAAACACCCACGAAGAAACTCGGCACAGGAGCATAAAAACCTGCTGCCAGCTAGCGTTTCGGAAGTGTTATTGTAGAGCAACACAAGCAGCACGCAGAAGTATAAATGCACGACTACGAGCAAGGCAGGCGCCGTGGGTCACACCGATCACTCCTTGCAGAAGTTTAAACCAGCCTTGAAGCAGATGTTGTGCTGTTTGTGAATCCGGCTGGTGGAGATGATCTGGTTTCTGGTTGAACATTGGCCCTGATGTTTGTTTTGTCAGTCCATCAGTGCTCATGGGCTGATCAGTGCTGTTATTTTGCGATGATGCGTTGATGTTGTCGTCTTCTTCTTTCAGGGTAACAGT
Organism: Danio jaintianensis; assembly: GCA_903798115.1. Lineage (NCBI taxonomy): Eukaryota > Metazoa > Chordata > Actinopteri > Cypriniformes > Danionidae > Danio > Danio jaintianensis. Next base: position 333,561 of record CAIGQV010000903.1, read on the forward strand.
GTTCTCGCTAGACGGGCTACATCAGGTGAGTTGAGAGACATTTGCACTGTATCCTAACTAGCAGCACACTATATAGTTGTTTTGGTAACACTTTAGTTTGTCACAAGTCATGCTATTAACTACTGACTTATCACCTGACTAATATTGTAATGTTAACTGTTTTTTAGTTGTTATAAAGTATGATTTTATTTCACGTCCCTAATCCTACCCAAAACATATATAACCTTTATGATATGATTTTATATATGAAATGATATTATAACATATGATATATTACATGAAATATGATATGATTTGATATATGAAATATGATATATGATATAATTTGATATTTGAAATATGATTTAATATGATATATCATATGATTTGATATGGGAAATGATATATATTATAAGGTATGATATATGATTTGATATTTAAAATGATATGATTTGATATGATATCATATGATTTGATTTGATATGATACATTATATGAAATGATATATATAAGATGATATATCATATGATTTGATATACGGAATTATATATATGATAAAGTATGATATATGATTTGATATTTGAAATGATATGATTTGATATGATATATCATATGATATGATTTGATATACAAAATGATATATATAGGGTATGATATATGATTTGATATACGAAATGATAAATGATTTAATATATGAAATATGATATGAAATGATTTGGTATATGATAAGACATGATGAAATATGACATGATTTGATATATGAAATGATCTGATAAGATGATATATTATATGAAATGAGATATGACATGATTTGATATATGAAATACGATGTATGATTTGATATATGAAATAATATATATGATATGATTTGATATATAAAAATTATATATAAGATGATACGATTTAATATAGGAAATGATACGATAACATGATATATTATATGAAATATGAGTTATGATTTGATATATGATATGATTTGATATGCGAAAGGATATGATTTGATATGAAATAATATATAAAATTTGATATGTGAAATATGATAAGATATGATATATTATTTAATATATGTGACGTATGAAATTATGATATGATTTGATATATGAAGTGATATATGATATGATTTGATATATGAAAGGATATATAAGATATGATATATGATAAGATATATGATTTGATATACAAAATGATATGATTTGATAAATGAAATATATGATTTGCTATATGAAATTATACATATGATATGATTTGATATATGAAATGATACGGTATATGATATATTATTTGACATGATATGATATGTAAGATATATATGAAATTATATGAATGATTTGATATCTGAAATGATATATGATAGGATATGATGGGATATTTGATATGATTAGTTATATGAAATTATATATACGATATGACTTATGGTGCATGCCTGTTTTTGTCCTCGAAGCTCTTTTTATTAATGTAGCAGTCCCGTATCAGTCTCTTTCTGACAGTACAAACACACCAGCTTATATGTTCTGTGTCTGATTTTCCCCGCAGGTATAGCAGCTAGTCAGTGTGTCAGCTTCCAGAACAGCCCGTAAGTGTCTCTGAACTCTGATGCATTTCTTGCAGATGTGTATAAATGTAAGATCTCACTGGACTGTGTGTTTTGTAGGAGGTGTGAGACCCGCTCAAGCATCTATCAGATCAGATACTTCAAGACCACAGCCACTCACAGTGCGTATCAGCTCTCACACACACTGATATGCAGTGTTACAGATGCACAACCTCATTTTGTGTGCTCTTATCTGAGGTCTGACATAAACAGTGCATTTCTTACAGTATTTACTCATCATTAGTTCATGAAAATAAAGTCTATTGTTAGTTCATGTTACTTCACAGCGCATTAATGTCAACAAGCATGACTTTGGATTTTAATAATGCATTAATGTTGAACTATGATTAATAAATGCTCTACTAGTATATTAGTTCATGTTAGTAAATACATCAACTATTGTAAAGTGTGATCAATATTTATCTAACTCAGAATAATCATGTTGTAATAATATAAGGTAAATAATAAGCAGGCAGACGTTTATTACAGGGTTACCATAAATGACTGTAAATATTTAACATGTAATGAGTTGCTGAATCAGTGACTCTACAGTACGGGATATTCTGAGTTCAGCATTTCACCTTATTTCCTGATGGTTCTTTATTAAATGGCCCGTTTCCACTGAGTGGTACGGTATGGTTCGGTACACATTCATGGCCGTTTCCACTGTCAAAAGGTACCTAAAAGCGAACCGTACTGTACCACTGTTTGGGTACGCTTTTGAAAGGGAACCTAGCACAACAAAAGGGTACCAAAAGGCTGAGCGAGACGCGCAGCTGAACGCTATTGGTTTACAGAGAAATGTCACTAGCGCGTACACAAGCAGGAGAATGAAAACAAAGGAAGCACCATTTTTAAATACACAGCCGAGACGTTACACCGTAATAATACATACATATAATAACGAGCTGAGGTCGACCCGAGCGCAAACAAACCTTGTCGTTGTCTTGATGAACAGCCACAAAGCCAAGAAGAAGAGCAGAATCTACCCTGTGCCGCGTAGTTGTTTACAAGGCCGTCTAAAGCGCGAGCGATTTCGCTTTCACACGTGCGCTCACTGCGCGTCTATATTTGAAATAACGAACTTCATGAGCTGATGATAATAACGTGCACGTGATTATTGAAGTGCTTCTGACACCTGATCCTTTCAGAAACGGACAAACGCCAGAGTGAAGCGCGAAACAACAAAGGAGCAAATGATTCTTTCAGCAACCTAAACCATGAACACACTGCCATGTTTAACTATCATCATCACCTTCTGGACTATTATGAACTGGGAATGACGGATTTACTCTCTAACAGAGGTTACATGTGCTGGTGAAGATTAAAGATACAGATGAGATATGTTTTTGAACCCAAATAAGGCCTAAATGTATGCTGTGTGTAGTTTTTCTGTTATCGGTAACATATTGGAGACTGTAAGGGTCTGTATGTGTTCATATATGTTGCATTTATTTATTTATTTTATATAATCACAGACGTTACAGTAGGCTATTTCGCGTTGATCTGCAGTTATAATCAAATCATGTTCATAGAAAGGTTATAACCTATAGTAATGAACATTTATACACAAGTATTTATGTGTATAAAGCCTCTGTTTTGTGAGAAGTGCTTCTCATATGATATGTGAATGACCCGTACAGCTTTACTTTGACATTTCCTCCAGCGAGAATGACGTCGACTAAAACTTTGTCGTACACCACACCCACCATTGGTACCCTTTTGGCAGTGGAAACGCAAGCCTGATAAAGGTGACCCGTACCGTACTGTACCACCCAGTGGAAATGGGCCATAAGCGACAGTATACCCCAAAATGAATATTCCCTCATTTGTTTACACTCACAGGAGTGGTTTTAACTTTTTATGAATTTATTTAGTCTGTTGAATGCAAAACAATATATTGTTATATTATGTATTTACACAGCACGGTCATTAAATGTCTTGTGTGTGTGCAGGGAATGAAGTCATTACAGTAAAAACCCCAGCGTTTGCGGAGTCTGTCACAGAGGGAGATGTCAGGTGGGAGAAAGGTAAGATGGCAATGTGTTTTTCAATGTTTCACCATTAAATCGACGATATAATTTCATCTTTCAGCATTAAACGTGTTAATAAAAATATCAAGTTCAATTAAAGGGTCACTTCACCTAAAAATAAATACATGTACTCACTATTCACTCAACCGAAAAGTGTTTTTGTTGTTTATTTAATTGAACACTAAAGTTATTTCGAAGACAGCTGAAACTGAAATGTGTAACCATTGATATACAGGTCAAAGAAATACTATGGGAGTCAATGGTTACCGGTTTTCACCATTCTTCAAATTATCTTCTTTTGTGTTCAACAACTCATGAAGGTTTTGATTAAGTAGAGAGTGAGTAAATGATGACAGAATTTTCAGTTTTGTGTGAACTATGTTTAAAGATGTATTTATTTTACTATACTGTACTTCATTTGCATATGCAAATCCAAATTTTAATTGACTTAGTTTTGAATAATCTTTGAGATGTCACTGCTTTTTCATGCTTTACATGTTGTGAAGTAAAAAAAAGGTGTAGCTGTTCATCAGGTCTGTGTCTCGTGTGTGTTAGCTGTTGGAGACTCAGTCGCTGAGGATGAGGTCGTCTGTGAAATCGAGACCGACAAGGTAATTTTTTATTATTATTATTATTTATAGATTTATATGTAATTATTATAATTATATGTATTATTATTATTATTATTATTATTATTAATATAAGTATAATAAGTATAATTATTTATATGTAAAGACTGTCAATTTCCAAGACTTTATATGTTATTATTTTATTATTATTATTGTTATTATTATTATTAATTATTATTATTAATTATTTATATGTAAATACAATCAATTTCCAAGACTGTATATATTATTGTTGTTGTTATTATTGTTATTATTATTATTATTTATTATAAGTATAATTATTTATATGTAAATACTGATAATTTACAAGACTGTATATATTATTATTTTATTATTATTATTAATATTAATTATAAGTATTACTGTCACTTTACAAGTCCACAGCGGAATGAACCGCCAACTTATCCAGCATATGTTTTACGCAGCGGATGCCCTTCCAGCTTCAACCCAATACTGGGAAACACCCATACACTCTCACATCCACACGCACACGCACACGCACACGCACACACACACACACACACACACACACACACACACACACACACACACACACGTTTGCTAATCGCCATGTCATAGCTCTGAAATGCAAAGGCAATGAAAGAGTCAGAATTATGAGAAATAAACACCAAAAAAACAAGTTTACATCAATCTCTGTCACTATATCTATTTTTTGTCGTATGATATATTGCACCAAAGTATATTGCGTTAAACGATATTATTGTCATTTTAAGACCATTTTATGCCACTCATCATTATATAATGCCAGAATGACAATATAATATCATCACAATGCAAGTACACTCTTCCAAAGACACATCATATTTCATTCTTAAGAGTATTTCATTTAATTATAGTCATTTTAATAATGAGGCGTTGGAGTCAGAATGTGAAAATGCATATCCTAAATAAATAATAATAAAGGTTAACACAAAAGTGCAAGGTAAAGAGTACCAGAGGCTGCGATATCTGCTGCCACTTCTATTTTCAGCTGTCAGACACCCACAAGAACATATACTATAGTAATTTATAGTAAATACTACAGTGTTTTTAACCACACTGACACCTCCAGTAGAGATCGAGATGTTGCACAATTAGCTAAAGTGTTGCTAGAATTGTTTTTTATGTATGGGCGATATGTATTGCATCACCACAAATGATTGAGCTCATGTCCATGTGTTGTACCGTAAGTCCATATATTGATTATCAGGAGGAGAACACATCGCAGTTTTGTTCGTAGTGTGTCTATGCAGTGTTGACTTGAGTGTGTGTGTGTGTGTGCAGACGTCAGTGCAGGTTCCCTCTCCGGCTGCAGGAGTGATCGAGGAGCTGCTGGTTCCTGATGGAGGAAAAGTGGAAGGAGGAACTCCTCTGTTCAAGCTCAAGAAAGGAGGTCAGACATGTTTCCTTCTGCTCACAGCACAATATAACCATTACTAGGGGTCTAGCGATATTCAAACTAGCCAAAACTAAAACATGGTGCGCCCCCTACAGTATGATCTGCAATACTCTCATAGCGAAGCGAGGTATGGTAGCATAAAATGTTTGTTTCTGACTGTGGAGCCTTTTCACAAGACTGTAATGACACGTTTAATGTAGTGTTCCATAACATCCACAGCACAAGCCCTGCCCCCTTAGCAAACCAAACCGTACCGTACTGTGGGCCCAATAATCTGAACCAAACCATGTTATTGGTGTATTGTTACACATCTAACCATTACGCTTCTGCGTTACTGTTTTCTAACCGTGAGAACATTTGAGAAATGCAAAAGCATGCATTTTGGGCAAGCAGAACTAAAATCAGGTCAACTGTATGGTAATGAGCTATGACGAGGTTCGACCTATCGCAATCTTTAAGTCGACCGCTTGAGTGGATTCTAGAAAATGCAGTCCAATAAACTTTGGTTCTGACCACATTACTTCTAGGGCTGCACAATATGTCGCAAATGTATCGTTATCGCGATAATAGTATAAATAAACACTAATGGGCAATCAGAATCAGAATATCTGCGCAGTTTTTTACTTATTCATAGAGTTTTAAAGACTAAATATTTGACCGTTTTTTTAGTCTGAATTTGAATGAATTAGATCGGAAAAATTTATTTTACCTGTTTATTTTACTATCATTATATAAATAAATGAATTATTTGCTTTTTTATTATTATTATTATTATCAAACAAATTTTAACTGGTAACATTTTTAACAGTTTTCATTTATTTACTTCATTGTCTGTGTATGGCTGTGTTATTGGGTTTGGTTCATTTTTTTTCAGTCAAAAGATATATTTATTTTCTTTCATTAACCCATTATTGTTGTTATCATTATTATTATTATTATTATTAAACACATTTTAATTGGTAACTAATAAAGTTTTCTTTTATTAACTTCATTTCTTCAAACTAAAAATGAAAAGTCTAAAGAAAATATTAATGTTTGTTCATTTCCACATTTGTCGGATGTGCTGATATTTAGTGGACTTGAGCTGACATGAAATAAGTAAGCTTTTAATTTCAAAACAATCCTTATATTACCTGATTTAGTTGTGTTATGGGGTTTGGTTATATAAAAATAAATATATTTTCCAGTTATTATTGTTATTATTCATTCATTTTCTTTTCGGCTTAGTCCCTTTATTAATCTGAGGGTCGCCACAGCGGAATGAACCGCCAACTTATCCAGCATATGTTTTACGCAGCGGATGCCCTTCCAGCTGCAACCCATCACTGGGAAACATCCATACATACACTACGGAAAATTTAGCCTACCCAATTCCCCTGTAGCGCATGTCTTTGGACTTGTGGGGGAAACCGGAGCACCCGGAGGAAACTCACGCCAACACGGGGAGAACATGCAAACTCCACACAGAAACGCCAACTGACCCAGCCGAGGCTCGAACCAGCGACATTCTTGCTGTGAGGCGAACGTGCTACCCACTGCACACTGCAATAAACACATTTAATTGGTAGCTAATCAAGTTTTCTTTTATTAACTTCATTTCCACATACTAAAAAGTCATTTATTCATCTGTGTTCATTTCCACATTTGTCAGATGTGATATTTCGTGGACACGAGTTGACATTGAAAACAGTGAACAGTTTTTGTTTTAATACCCCCCCCCCCTTTTTTGAGATATGAAAGTGCTGAAGAAACCTTTAAAAATTTCCATCTCCTTAATGCCCAGCATTAGAACTGCAGCGTGGTCTGGCTGTGGCTGCTGTAGGTGTTTTTGTGAACGTGAGCTTGTGCAGTGGTTTGAGCTGTGGTGTGATGAACTGTTTCAGCTGGAGCGGTGAAGACGGCAGCAGCGGCAGCGGCTCCTCCTCCAGCAGCAGAGACCCCTGCTCCTGCTGCTCCTGCCCCTGCTGCTGCCCCCGCGGGTGGACCCATACCCTCCAGCATGCCCCCTGTGCCTGCTGTGCCCGCCCAGCCCATCCAGGCCAAACCAGGTCAGTGCAGCTCACATGAGAACTCCAAAGATCTACACTGGAAGACCTGTTCAAACTACTTTATTATTTGCATGTCTTTCCTGGCATCTTGGTGCTGTAGATGGAGATGAATGCAGTTGAGATGAGGTTGAGCTCTTCATTCAGCCTGGAACTGAGAGTTTGTTTGTGTGTGTGTGTGTTGTTGCAGTTTCAGCCATCAAACCCACTGCTGCTTCTCCTGCTGCTGCTGCAGACACTGGAGCTAAAGCTGCCCGATCAGAGCACAGGGTGAGACACACACACACACACACACACACACAGCTCTACATCATATTTTGTACTCCAGCTTAATGATCCTAACTGCATACAACTAGGTGTATCTGTACTCTGAAGGCAAATTCCTGCTTTAGGCAAGACAAGTTTACTTGTATAGCACATTTCATACACAATCATCAAAGTGCTTTACATAAACAAAAATAAAAGAAACTTTAAATAAAATAAGCATAAGAAATTAAAATATATATTTTTTAAGATTTAGATTAATTGCATCCGAAATAAAAATTAGTTTATACATAATATATATGTGTGTGTATTATGTATATGTGATACACACACACACATTCATTCATTCATTCATTCATTTTCTTTTCGGCTTAGTCCCTTTATTAATCAGGGGTCGCCACAGCAGAATGAACCGCCTACTTATCCAGCATATGTTTTACGCAGCAGATGCCCTTCCAGCTGCAACCCAACACTGGGAAACACCCATACACACTCATTCACACACATACACTACGGACAATTTTAGCTTACCCAATTCCCGCATGTGTTTGGAAACCGGAGCACCCGGAGGAAACCCACGCCAACACGGGGAGAACATGCAAACTCCACACAGAAATGCCAACTGACCCAGCCGAGGCTCGAACCAGCGACCTTCTTGTTGTGAGGCGACAGCGCTACCCACTGCGCCACCGCGTCACCCTGATGCACATGCATCCATAGAAAAAAAATATATAAAACCATTTTTTAAAAAATAGATATTTAAATTTAGATATGATTTGTTTCATACACATGTTTTATATCTAAATATAAATAAACATTTTCTCAAATATATTCATGCATGTGTATATTTATATTATGTAATATTGCACTCATATAATATTAAAGTAATTGTTACTTACTAAAGTATTACCACAAGCAAAGTATTTTGTGACTCCATAAAATAAACGATAGAGCTTAATATGAAACCAGAGACTGTATATCTTGTCTATACGATAAAAATACAAACAGCAAATAAAATTTAGTCAGAACCATATTTTTTGGGTTGTTGCTAGAAGGGATACAGCTGTGGCTGGAAGTTAATGAGAATTATTTATATTATATATTAAGTTACCCATTAATTGTATTTTATGAACATCTACCCCCACCCCAACCCTCACAGTAATGTAAAAACAGTAATTATACAGAGTATTATTCATATTATTGAATAAATTACCCATTAATTAGTATTTTATTAACATCTACCCCTACCCCAACCCTCACAGTAATGTAAAAACAGTAATTATACTGAGTATTATTCATATTATTGATTAAATTACTCATTAATTAGTATTTTATTAACGTCTACCCCTACCCCAACCCTCACAGTAATGTAAAAACAGTAATTATACCGAGTATTATTCATATTATTGATTAAATTACTCATTAATTAGTATTTTATTAACATCTACCCCTATACCAACCCTCACAGTAATGTAAAAACAGTAATTATACAGAGTATTATTCATATTATTGATTAAATTACTCATTAATTAGTATTTTATTAACATCTACCCCTACACCAACCCTCACAGTAATGTAAAAACAGTAATTATACCGAGTATTATTCATATTATTGATTAAATTACTCATTAATTAGTATTTTATTAACATCTACCCCTACGCCAACCCTCACAGTAATGTAAAAACAGTAATTATACCGAGTATTATTCATATTATTGATTAAATTACTCATTAATTAGTATTTTAATAACATCTACCCCTACCCCAACCCTCACAGTAATGTAAAAACAGTAATTATACCGAGTATTATTCATATTATTGATTAAATTACTCATTAAATTGTATTTTTATTAACATATACCCCCACCCCAACCCTAGAACTACCCCTCACAGTAATGTAAAAGAAATAAATAAAAATTGTTGTACAGTGGCACAAACATTATGCCATTTTGATGTAAGTGTGCTTGCAGCTGTATCTCTTCTAGACTTCAGAATTGTGGGTGAATTGTGCATCTCTATGTTCAATATAAAAATCAAACAGTATTGAATATAGATGTTTTTGTTCCAGGTGAAGATGAACCGCATGCGACTGCGAATCGCTCAGCGGCTGAAGGAAGCGCAGAACACCTGTGCCATGCTGACCACCTTCAATGAAGTCGATATGAGGTTTGTTTCCCAGCAAACCATTCTTTAACTACTCAACATGATAGTCAATGGCCCTTTAAAATGCACTTTAACATCTGCCAGGCAAAAATGGGAGCGTCTCAGAAGAAATTGGACGTTTATGCATTTTTCCATTCTGACTTTGTCTCTCGTTATTAATTTGTCATCAGAATTAAATTATTTCTCCAATTATAATTTTTTTTATAATCATTCATTCATTAATTTTCGTTTCGGCTTAGTCCCTTTATTAATCAGGGGTCGCCACAGCGGAATGAACCGCCAACTTATCCAGCATATGTTTTACACAGCGGATGCCCTTCCAGCTGCAACCCATCACTGGGAAACATCCATACACACTCATTCACACACATACACTACGGACAATTTAGCCTACCCAATTCACCTATACTGCATGTCTTTGGACTGTGGGGCGAACACGGGGAGAATTCGAACTCCACACAGAAATGCCAACTGACCCAGCCAAGGCTCGAACCAGCAACCTTCTTGCTGTGAGGCGATTGTGCTATCCACTGCGCCACCGTGACGCCCCATCGTAATCATACATAACACAATTTAGACTTTAGTAAGACATGTATAAACCAAATGGACATTGCAAAATAAATGGCTAACTAGGAAAAAAGCTAACTAGGTGGCCAAGTCCCAGTCTTAAAGGGACAGTTCACCCAAAAAGGAAAATTCTGTCATCTTTTACTTGTTCCAAACCTGCTTGAGTTTTTCCCTTCTGTTGTACACGACGTAAAACTAGGTTAAAATAATGACTTAAGCGTCAGATACACTGCATTTTATTCAGTCATTACTATTTTTACAGAAACGTAAGTGGGGCTTGACATTAACACCCACCAAATGCGGGTAGATTTCAGCTGTGGTGGGTTAGACTTGGCTGGTTGAAAATAATTTTTAAATTGCCATAGCTGCCTCGTCCCTAAGAATTAGAATTTTAGTTTAAGACGTTTGTCAATATGCGTGCAAATGTGCTCTTAGAATTGAGAAGCAGCACGACTGATAACTGTTCGCGCGAGTAAAGGAAAGCAGGCGAATACCGAATGAGAGGATGATCAGGCGCACGGTGAGACACAGGCAATCCTCGCTCACTGACGTTGCACAGCTGATGTGATGCGTAAAAGCTCCCGTTTCCTTGCGCAAAACAACCACGCCTGGAAACGCAACTGGTGCGATCGTTTCTCTTTAAAATAGATTGGAAAAAGTGGTGCTCGTGCACCCACAGTCCTGCTGCCTTCAAGAGATCTCCAGATGTTTTGTATGCAGCAGCGGTTGCCCCTTTCGCTTTTACCATTCTTTGAACAGATTATTACTGGGCCTAGTGTTAACCGTCTGCACTTGATCATCTTTCACTATCGCACACAGAATGTTTTTCACCTGCTTTCTTTTGCTTGCTGTTATTTTTGTTAATATGCTTTAATTTTCATCCTTTACTATAACATTGCTTTAATAGAAGATAACTCTCCATTTATCTATAGTTACCTGATGATCTGGGACCTTTAGCCAGGACAGACTACTGTGTGTAGTTTAAGATACATGAGAATAATTTTTTTAAATGTCAATTGTTTTTTTTAAGAACATTTTTGTTGAATAAAAAGTGTATTTACAGCTATATTTAGCTTGTTTTGACACTATATTTAAAATTTGTGGCAAGGAAATAATTAGTTTGGTGTGGCCAGAGCCCAGTAATTTTTATATGGGTGTCAAAATGAATTGTTTCTTCGGTGCACTGCGATGCAGACGCGGACAATTCTATATCGGTTCGGTAATAGATCATAACCGGTTATTACGTACTGACGTCATTTATGCCGTTTATCAGTGTCACTCATCGGTGAACGGCACCAGAGCGTTAGAGCCAATCGCAGCCCTTTCTGTTGAGCGTGTGACCAATCATAGGGGTGTAAGGACTCGCTCGACAGGGCTCATAAAGCGAGCGGGATATTTACATTTGTTTATTTGCTATAAATGCTCATGTTGTTCTGTGCATGTACTTGAGTTTTTAAAGGTACAGTTCTGACTGTTTGTATTAAAGGACAAAATTGTATTACAAATAATATATAAATATCTATACATTTTTCTTGTGCTGTGAAGTAAAATATAAAATGGTGTATGGAAAGCATCGACAATGTATCGTGATACACCGAGATATCGAATTGAACCGAATTGATGGCCTGATAATCATAACCGAACCGTGAGACCAGTGTAGGTTCACACCTCTAAATTTTTAGCATGCCAAAGTCAAGTCAAATTTATGCATATAAAATATATTTTCCCAACAACAAAATTGTGGCTAGTGAAAATGGCGAGTGGCTAGTAATGTTGGAAAACTTTTAGCCACAGTGGCTGGTGATCAAAAAGGTTAATGTCAAGCCCTGAACGTAAGCTATATTTATATCTCATTCGCATACACGACTTCATACAGTATGTAGGCTACAAGAGTCTTCCGTGATTTCTGTCATTATAGGCTAAATAAAATCTATTGATTTTTGTCGGACAGATACGTACGTGCAAGACGTCATTCAAAACTGTAAAGGGCTTACATTAATGTGTGTATTACATACTCTCCCAAAAACAAAACACTGTGCCTTTGTAAAGGAAACTGTATCTTTTTCTATTATTTTACCTCTCCATTCTCCGTTGTTAAAGCTGCCGTTTGATAACAAGTTAACATTCTGAATTTGATCATTTAATAGATAATGACGGGTCAAAAATATAATGAAACGAAAAAAATAAAAGGAAACAAACATCCCAAACTGTCACCTGCGGCGTTGTCGCATGTTGGGTTAGCCCTGTTATATCCGACTGTCATACAGCCCAAAAAAAAAACACTTGAGTGGGTGTAAACAGCCCAAAAAAGTTTCAATAACAATAAATGAGTCCCAATTCTTTGAAGTGCCCTCTATAACAAAATAACACGCGTTCATCATCACAATATATTGTATTATTGAATACAAACACACCTCAGTGCAGACCACCGATACTCATGACAGTCTGCCTTGTGAAAATTGTGCTTATTGGTCAAACCCGATTAGGAGCTCTGCAATGCCCGTCCAAAAACGGTTATAGATTGGAATCTGGCCTACAGGAAGAGGTTTCTGCAACCCGATCCGCACTTAAAGCGCGCAATGTAAATATTTGGTCCTAATGTTGGTCAAAACAAAGATAAGAAGGGCAAAATGGGCTTTATTAATTTACAAGGAAACGTTAATGTCCTCGTCCGGGCCTGAAGATGACACTTTGAGGATTTTCTCCCCAGCGCAAATGGCCGGATCGGCTTTCAGCAGTCGGGGTTCGGCGTTCTCCCGTTAATCGTGTTGGCATCGATGTGCTTCAGGAAGACTCTCGGGATGTCCCCTGAGACGGCCGCGAGACGCACCAGCGCTATATGGGCTATTATGACGGGCCAACAAGATTTGAAGGCTGTGGAAAGTGAAGATTTTTATCGCGTCTTCTCTCCTTTCTCTGAGAGCGCGTGTCTTGGGACGGTCCTAATCACGTTAGCGGAGAAACCGGATAGGATAAGCGGTGTTAGAGACAGGAAAACAGAGAATTACGGTCTCGGCCCTTTTCACTCAAAAACCTGGCCAGACTGATGTCCACAACAGCCCAGACTGCTGTTTAGGTGGTTTAAACATCACTAGCTGTCTTTCCATTCGCCTATTTTCATGCGCATAATCGTATGCACACAACTGAGTAGGATAAACATTCTCTCCGATAAGAAAAAATGCACATAAGCTACGATGTAAACACATTTAGTGAGTACACTTCAGTCTGTGCTTCAGTGCTGTAGTTTCTCTCAGATGCTGATCAAATATAAATGTGTGTGTGAGGGTCTTTGAGTCATTAATGTTGGTTTGCAGCTTTCCATTGTTGCAGATGTGAAATGTTGTTCTGCTGATTGTAAAAGGCCTCAGCCGTCCGTCAGTCCATCATCACAGTGCTTCAGTATTATTATTATTCTATTATTATTCCCTCCAGAACTGTCTTGAGCATCTGTCTGCGCTCCTGTCTCACGCCTTCAAAAGTCACTGCGTTCATTGCGTTTCGTCTTCGTCATCTTCTCATTTATTAGAGGAGAACAAACACCACAGTGGCAAATCCCAACAGTGCAGCAAACTACACTCCTCTCAGCAATATTTGCCACCATATATAGTCAAGCCCAGAATTATTCATACCTCTGGCAAATTCTGACTTAACGCTTTTGTTCAAATGTTAATAAAAGCTGAGAAATGTTTTTTTCCACAATGATGCCTCTTGTATATCATCTTATTATCTTTTGGGCGAAGCCTGCGTCATTTCCCATCAAAAAACAAATAAACTCGCTGGTTGAATAAAAGTAATGGCCCGTTTCCACTAAGTGGTACAGTACGGGTCGGTACATGTCACCTTTATCAGGCTTGCGTTTCCACTGCCAATAGGGTACCAATGGTATGACAAAGTTTCAGTCGACGTCATTCTCGCTGGAGGAAATGTCTACAGTAAAGCTGTACGGGTCGTTCACATATCATATGAGAAGCATTTCTCACAAAACAGATGCTTTATACAGATGTTCATTACTAACCTTTCTATGAACATGATTTGATTATAACTGCAGATCAATGCGAAATAGCCTACTGTAACGTCTGTGATTATATAAAATAAATAAATAAATGCAACATATATGAACACATACAGACCCTTACAATCTCCGATATGTTACCAATTACAGAAAAACTACACACAGCATACATTTAGGCCTTATTTGGGTTCAAAAACACACAACATACAGCCCACAGTCAGTGCAAACCTCTCATCTGTATCTGTAATCTTCACCGGCACATGTAAACTCTGTTAGAGAGTAAATCCGTCATTCCCAGTTCATAAAAGTCCAAAAGGTCAGGTCAAGTTTATTTATATAGCGCTTTTCACAATGTAGATTGTGTCAAAGCAGCTTAACATAGTTCTAGTAAAGTCCAGATTTCAGAGTTGAAGTTCAGTGTAGTTTAGTTCAGTGTGGTTTAAATTTCACTGCTGAAAGTTCAAACACTGCAGAGCAAATCCACCGAAGCACAGCTCCACAAGTCCCGATCCGAGCAAGCCAGTGGCGACAGTGGCGAGGAAAAAAAAAAACTTCACAAATTGACGAAGTGAAGAAAAAAAAAAAAACCTCGAGAGAAACTAGGCTCTGTTGGGCACGACCATTATTCTTCTGGCCAAACTTCCTGTTCAGAGCTGCAGTCTAGGCGCTGGAGGCTGAATAAGCTGGACGTCCATCGTGGAGAAGCTGCAGGTGTGAGTAGGGCACCGGCGGGAGGTCAGGTTGGCCCGCAGGATCAATGTGGGGACTCGTTTATCACAGTGGTCATTCAGGAATCAGTCTCATGCACTCCATTTCTCCATGACGACCACAGCATCAGCTCGGGATACGACCTGGTCCAGGATTATTATGGATACCTTGGAATCGTCTCTTCACAGGTCTTGGATCGCATCAATGGCGCTGCATAGTCTCTAGGGACCTAGGAATGAGTATCCCCAGGTGGAAATAGAGAATAAGGAAAATAATTAGCGTAGCTGCTGTTCATAGTGTATTTAAACGAGATGCACAAATGGAGTGTTCTAGATGAAAATAGCAGTTAAATAAACAAACATAGAAACAAACATGTAAAGCATATGAGAGTTTCGAACACAATGTCTGGTGTATTGAGGAGTGTGTCCTACAGGTGATGTCGAGCCAGCTCACCTTCGTGGAGCACATTCATGCATCATACCGTTATGTGATGCATTGAGTGTATGCTTTACTAAAAAGATTCAATTCAATTCATCTTTATTTCTATAGCGCTTTTACAATGCAGATTGTGTCAAACCAGCTTCACATAGAAGAGTTAAGTTCAGTTCAGTGTGGTTAAATTTTCACTGCTGAGAGTCCAAACACTGAAGAGCAAATCCATCGATGCCCAGCTCTACAAGTCCCGAACCATGCAAGCCAGTGGCGACAGCGGCGAGGAACGAGGAAAAAAAAAACCTTGAGAGAAACCAGGCTCAGTTGGGCACGACCATTTCTCCTATGGCCAAACGTCTTGTGCAGAGCTGCAGTCTAGGCGCCGGAGGCTGGTGAACGCTGGACGTCAGCGAAGACTCATCTGTCACTGGGGTTTCACAGGAATCAGTCTCATGCTCTCCACTCCTCCATGACCACCACAGCAGCTGCTCAGGATACGGCCTGGTCCGGGATTATGGAAACCTTGGGATCATCTCTTCACAGGTCTTGGATTGCATTAGTGGCACTGCATAGTCTCTGGGGGCCTCGGGATGAGTATCCCCAGGTGGAAATAGAAAATAAAGAGAATAATTAGCATAGCTGCTGTTCATAGTGTATATAAACGAGATGCAAAAACCTGCGTGGAGCACATTCATGCATCATACCGTTATGCGATGCATTGAGTGTATGCTTTACTAAAAAGATAGGTTTTTAATCTAGTTTTGAACTGAGAGAGTGTGTCTGAGCCTCGAACATTATCAGGAAGGCTATTCCGGAGTTTAGGAGCCACAATTGAGAAGGCTCGACCACCTTTACTCGACTTTGCTATTCTAGGTACGACCAGAAGCCCTGAGTTTTGAGATCTTAAAGAGCGGGTTGGATTGTAGCGAGACAGAAGGTTGGTTAGATAAACAGGTGCTAGATTATTTAAAGCTTTATAGGTAAGAAGCAATATTTTATAATCAATACGGAACTTAACAGGCAGCCAGTGTAAGGAGGATAAAATTGGGGTGATATGATCATATTTTCTAGACCTGGTAAGAACTCTGGCAGCTGCATTTTGTACTAGCTGAAGTTTATTAATAGAGGATGCTGGGCAACCAGCAAACAGAGCATTACAGTAATCCAGCCTAGAAGTCATGAAAGCATGAACTAGTTTTTCTGCATCTGAGATGGATAGCATACTTCGTAACTTAGCGATATTTCTCAGATGAAAGAAGGCGGCTTTTGTGACATGGGAGATATGATTTTCAAAAGTTAAATTGCTGTCTAATATAACACCCAGATCTTTTACAGTAGAGCTAAAGCTAACTTTGTGTCCCTCTAATTGCAGGTCGAGTTGTGAGATCTGCTGTGTACAGGATTTAGGCCCAATAAGTAATAATTCTGTTTTGTCTGAATTTAAGAGAAGGAAATTGTTGGTCATCCAGTCTTTAACATCTTTAATACATTCAGTTAGCTTAGACAGTTCAGACGTCTCATCAGGTTTTGTTGAAATATATAATTGAGTATCATCTGCATAGCAGTAAAAGCTGATCCCGTGTCTTCTTATAATGTCTCCCAGGGGTAGCATGTATATTGTGAACAGCAAAGGGCCTAAAACTGATCCTTGAGGCACCCCATACTGTACTGGCCTGACCTGTGAAAGCTGTCCATTTATATTCACAAACTGGTAACGGTCAGTTAAGTATGACTTAAACCATTGTAGAGCCTGTCCCTGGACGCCTGTAGAATTTAAGCGATCTATGAGGATATTGTGGTCGATGGTGTCAAATGCAGCACTGAGATCAAGTAAAACTAATAACGAGATGCACCCTTGGTCAGCAGCTAAGAGTAAATCGTTGGTTATTTTCACTAATGCGGTTTCTGTACTGTGATGAGGCCTGAAACCTGACTGAAACACTTCAAAAACATTGTTCATCTGCAGAAAGGAGCATAATTGGGCAGAAACAACTTTTTCTAGTATTTTAGACATAAATGGAAGATTTGAAATAGGCCTATAAAAATGGCGCTTCCTTTGTTTTCATTCTCCTGCTTGTGTAGGCACTAGTGACATTTCTCTCTAAACCAATAGCGTTCAGCTGCACGTCTCACTCCACCTTTTGATACCCTTTTGTTGTGCTAGGTTCCCTTTGGAAAGGGTACCCAAAAAGTGGTACGGTACGGTTCGCTTTTTGGTATCTTTTGACAGTGGAAACGGCCATAAAAGCGTACCATACCTTACCATACCACTCAGTGGAAACGGGCCATTAGTCAGAATTTGCCAGAGGTATGAGTAATTTTGGCCTTGACTGTATACGCGTGTGTATATATATCACCTATATCACATCACATATATCAGTATATCACCTTTTTCACCCCTGACATGTTTGCAGCCCTGAATGATGCTGAAAATTGAGCCTGTAAATGTCTGATTGTGTGACGTGTGTTTTTATTCTTCATCACAGCAACATCACAGAGATGAGGACACAGTATAAAGATGCCTTCCTGAAGAAACACGGCATCAAACTGGGCTTCATGTCTGCGTTTGTCAAAGCTGCGGCCTACGCTCTAACAGACCAGCCTGCCGTTAATGCTGGTGCGTGTCAATACACGCACACTCTTACACTCACTCACACAGACACGCGCACACTCTCTCTCACGCACACACAAACACACATACTCTCACACACACTCACACAAAAACATACACAAATGCACACACACACACACTCACAAAAACATACACACTCTCTCTCTCACACACACACACACACACAAACTCACACTCTCTCACACACAAACACAGATAAAAACACACTCTCTCACACTCTCACATACATACACTTTCTCTCACACACAAACATACACAAATGCACACACACACTCACAAAAACATACACAGTCTCTCTCTCTCTCACACACACACACAAACTCACACTCTCTCACACACACAGATAAAAACACACTCACTTACACACAAACATACTCTCTCTCTCACACACTCACATACATGCATACACTCTCTCTCACACACACAAATGCACACGCACTCACACACACACCTTATAAAGTTTGAGCAATTCATGATTTTTTTTTATGTGTAACTTTATACAGTATATTGAACACGTTATATGCTCAAATACACACATATATACATAAATATACATATACACACGCACACACACACACACACACACACACACACACACACACACACACACACACACACACACACACTTACTTTTAGGTAATTTAATTAGAGTTACTTATAATTAGGGCTGGGCAATACCCCACTGTATATACTCAAATACACACGCACGCACACACACACATTGTTAGGTAATTTAATTAGAACTACTTATAAATAGTGCTGGGCAATATAGCGAAAAATTACAAATCTCAATTATTATTTCTTTCTTCTCCTAAAGTTTGACTTTTTTTATTTATTTTTTGTAACTGTATGATGTGTTCAATACTAATTTTACACACACACACACACACACACACACACAGAGGGGCTGCGTGTTGGTTGAGCTGAGCGTCTGGCCTCTTCAGATTGAGCTTCGTGTTTGGGTTTGTGGTTTTGTGGTCATCTAAAGGACTCGTTCTGCAGATTAGTTTTTCTGTCGCCCCCTCCTCTCTTTCCTTCCAAACCTCATTGGCTTGGCCTACATCGAGATCTGCGTTTAACGTGTGTGTCTATATTTGCCCAGAAGGTCAGCAGTGGAGGCTCTTAAACTCCATCACTGCGCTAAATGTGCTCAGTTCAGCAAAACCCACTGAACATTCATCCAAACTGCTGCATGTGTGTGTTAAAGACGAGATCGTGGCATTGCCAGCACATTTAGGTTAAACATCTAAACCTTTAAACATAAAAAACCATATTAAATCCAAGTAGTGTCGTTTCACCCATGTTTCTTGTTTATGTGAAAAGTTACTTGCACTTTTTGAGTTGTTTCAGTGTAAACCAGCAAATAATGCCGAATATATATTCAGTGCTGTTCAGTTAGTTTGTTTTTATCTGTGCAGTCATTGATGACACAACCAAAGAGATCGTGTATCGGGATTATGTGGACATCAGTGTGGCGGTGGCGACACCAAAGGTAAATCCGGCACTTTCATTTCTCTTTGAAAGCTCCTGACTGGATGAATCTCCAGACGGGATCAGCTGTATCGCCAGTTAAATCCGCAGTAATGATACAGATAGACAGACAACTGAGCAAAAGTTACAGTAAAGAATTTATTATAATTAAATGTGGGTGAGGGAGTGTGCGTGTGAGTTTGTGAGCGCGTGTGTATGTGATTGTATTTAAGTGTGTGCGTGTATGCGCGCGTGTGCAAACATGAACATGCGTGTGTGTATTTGTGTGTATTTTTGTGTGTATGTATATGTATGAGTGCATTTGTGCGTGTGTGCATGAGTCTGTTTATACAAGTGTGTGTATGTATGTATGTGTGTGGGTGTGTGTGCATATAAGCATAATAACATGCAAATGTGCAGTTATGCATTTGTGTGCGTGTGTATGAGTGTGTGTTTATGTAAATGTATGTGTGTGTGTATTTTTGTGTGTATGTATATGTATGAGTGCATTTGTGTGTATGAGTGCATTTGTGTATGTGTGCGTGTGTGTTTATATAA
>CAIGQV010000903.1:362839-391845 GCA_903798115.1 Danio jaintianensis
TAGAAGATTGGAGAAACGTTGCCTGGTCTGATGAGTCTCCATTTCTGTTGCCACATTCGGATGGTCGGGTCAGAATTTGGCATCAACAACATGAAAGCATGGATCCATCCTGCCTTGTATCAGCGGTTCAGGCTGGTGGTGGTGGTGTAATGGTGTGGGGGATATTTTCTTGGCACACTTTGGGCCCATTAGTACCAATTGAGCACCGTGTCAACGCCACAGCCTACCTGAGTATTGTTGCTGACCATGTCCATCCCTTTATGATGGGGACACACCACAGTGTCCCCATCTTCTGATGGCTACTTCCAGCAGGATAATGCACGTCATAAAGCGCCAATCATCTCAGACTGGTTTCTTGCATCTGTAAGTGCAGTGTTTTAATGCCCCAGATGTGTGTCGGTCGTTATGCAGTCCTCATTTACAGTCAGATGATCATGCAGTTCACCGTCAGTCTGGGCTGCGTTCCACTCCACTAGTGAACTTCCCTTCTCTTGTTCCCTCCCCACTGCCATTTTAAAGTGCGTTCCACTTCATCAAGTGATCGAGGGAAGTTTACATGGATATACCCTGGATTTTGACCGGCTTCATTCGTCCACTCCAGCACCTATTTGTCCCAGAATGCAATGCGATTGTGACGTCACAACAGTGTAGTTCTGAAGTGCTCATGAGTTTAAGCACGCCATTTAAACCCATTTCGATGTTTTTGTTTTTAAAGCTTCCATGAAATTAAAATAACGTCTTTTAGATGTGAGTATCACTATTGTTAGTTTTTAGGATGTCTATAAGCTCGTGCGCTCCAAAACAGCGACACAATTCGTGTTTAGAAGATATAAACCTGATATAAACATGTAAGGCTTGCAGTTTGTCACTTCCACCTAAATGGATCAACGGTTTTATTCACGTCTCCTCATACTTCAGCTCCATCTTCTGACCAATCAAATGCTCTCTAGTGTCTGACATGCCCCGCCCCCTTCAAGATGCTTCTCATTGGCTGTTCATTTGATGCGCTTAAGCTCAACAACTCTCACTGGCAGAGCTTTAAGAAAAACAAAACGTTATTGGCTGTTTTTAAAAAGGGGAGGAGCTACACTATGCCCCGCCCTCTCTTCATGTTTGAGTTGAGATCAAACATTGAATAAAAATGCACATTTCAAAGCACTTCACAAGACCTTTAATCCAATTGAGATTTATTTTAGTTTGTTTTTGAACCCATTTAGGAGGTTTTTCAAAGACTATAGCCGTGTCTCATTTCAGAGGCTGCATCCAAGTCCTTCGAAGTCCACACAGGCCGAACCGAGCATTTTGAAATGAGACGATCTAGTCTACAGAGGACAGATCTCATCACATAGCTACCATAACAGCTGCCGTTCATAAGCGGTAATACATTTTGCAATTACTTTTTTTTTTTTAAGTGATTTAAAACTTATTTGAAGCGATCTGAAGGCTAAGCGAGGTGTACAGAAGCTGGAAATATATTCGCTTTGATCATAACACACACATGAACATGTAAACTGTCTATAAAATCACTCTTTAGTAAGACGTGTCATTCTCTTTTTGTTTATTAACATGTGTTTAGATATCCAAGTGAAATAAAACCTAATTCATACATTTAATCTGGAGTTTTCTTTTAAAAAAGTCCTGCCGTTATCAGCGCGCAATCAATCTTGGGATGTTCGAGGCCGCAAAGGATCCACCGGTTGTGTCCTTCATTACCTGGGAAACGAAGGATGCATTTTGAGGCTGCATTTGAAGGAGCCTTTGAAATTTTTTGAAATGAGACCGCCTTGGTCGCGCCGCGATGACGCACGGAAAAGTGTAACGGTCAATATGGCGAATGAAGCCCCGCCTACTAGTACAGGAGCCAATCATCGATCGCTAAAGACTGACAATTCTCCGGGGCAGGGGCTCAGAGCACACCATGTAGCTGTTTTTGTTGCCTGTGGCTTTAATGCTGGTTCTCCCCGCCCACCGTTCCCACGTGCCTGTCAGAGTGTGCCTCAATCTCCGCCTCGGCTGCGTCAGATAAACAGCACAGTGACAGACATGAAGCAGATCTCACGTAACGCTTGTGAGAAATATTACAGTAAGAACTTTCCCAATGATAATTATTTGATGTATTTGTTGTGGAGTTGCATTGATGAGTCACACACAATGTCGTTACAAAGTGCACACAGACACACACACAGCGCGCGCGCTTAACTTTGCGCTGTTTTCGCACGCAAATGCGGCTGTGGGAATAAATACATAATAACAGGATAAGTTTTCTTTTTTCCTCACTACCAAGCTTGCGTGGGGGGATTTGGGGGGAAGGGGGGGGTTGCAGTTCAGGGCTTCTGTAGTTTTTTTTTTAACCCATTCAAATGTTTATTTTGTTTATTTTTAACCCATTCAGATGCTCCATCAGTAGTGAACACTTGTGTGATGTAATCAATGACATGCATCCTAGGGAACGAGATGAGGCAAGTAAGTGAGTGAAGGGCATACAAAATGAACTGGAACGCAGCCCAGAGCTCCTTGTAGAAACCATGTAGAAATGCCTTCCGGAGCCACCAGAGGGTGCTAAAAACACACTGATGAGCCTGTAAATCTACAGTCTTTGGCTGTTTCAGTGCAGTAAACACACACACACACACACTGTTTCTGCCGTCTGTGAAAGCCAAATGAAAGCATACAGAAATGTTTCCAGTCCCAGCGGTAATGCTGAAAAGAGATCTGACATTAATAATAGCCTGATACTCCTTACACATTTATTATTATACATGTGTTTTTAAAAACTGGTGTTAATTTGGAGACTCGTGGAATATCTGTACTTTAAAAAATTAATTGTTAAACACCACTGCAACCTGACCTTTAATTATTTATGATTTTATTATTATTATTATTATTATAACACATAACTGGCAATCTCATAATGTCATATGTACTGTAACAGTCGTACAAAAGTCAGTCGGTGATTCAGAACGTACAAACAAAAATGATATTATAAAAATAAATGAAAAAGGACAAATATTATTAGATGTATTGAATGTGGCTGTATGCAGAAAACTCTGATATAATAAAACATTATTGAGCTGCTTTAGAGTGTTACCCTCTGTGTAAAATAACTGTCTTGGATATATTTAAATAAAAATAAACGTGATAATAATAGAAAATCTTTGTTTTATAAAGTTGGTACTGAAAACAGTTTAGCATTGCTTGTTACACGGCGGTCTACAAAACATTGGCATTGATTACACTGCAAAACATGCTTTACTCACTCGGAGTTCAGTCTTGTTTCTAGTCCAAAAATTCTTAAAGAGCCTCTATTATGTGTTTTTGAAAATGATCTTCATGCAGTGTGTACCACAGCTCTAAGTGAAGTGAAATATCCAGCTGAGGCTTAAATTTGAAAGTGCGCCGTGTTTAAAACTATTGATTCATCTATAAAAGAGTCGACTCAGTGGTTCAAATGAATCGCCACTGTAACGAGTCTTTAGCCGTGTCGGCGTGACGTCAATACTGAACTCAAGAACCGCCCATTTGTTGCACGCGCAATCCCGGGAAAATTGAAACCCCGCCCACAAACACTGTAGAAAGAAAAAGAGGAAGACAAACACTGTAGCAGATCCCGGTGGAGTCATGTGGTGAAGACGCTGTGCTCTGAAGTGTGAGGGAAAGTTAGTGTTATTTTCCCCACCCAAAGATGAGGCTGTGAAGAGTCAGTGGTTGAAGTTTATTTTAGCAGAAATACCTCAGCATTATAGCCCAGGCCTTGTGCTGTGTTTCTGACAAGTGCTTCAGCAATCTACACGCTTACAATGGGGGATTCGTTTGTTAAAGGATCAGAAGAGACTATTGATGTATGGGACTTTGTCAGAGCTTGACAGGAACTTTACAGTACACAGTTCATGGACCAGTTTCTTCCTCCATTTCACAAGTGTAAGTAAGTGCGATTAAAATGGTTGCCTCGTTTTCTCTAGCTTGCAAATTATGTATTTAATTGTGTTGTGTTACTTGTAACCGCTTGTACTGTATCTGGTTAACTTTATATTCTCATATCGCGTCTAAAGCCACGTTAAAAACGTGACACGTGCCGCTTTGTTTATGGATTTGAATGCGTTTGTGAGCTCGCGATCCTCTGTCGTTTGTCGTGGCTATGGCCACTGTCAGCTGATCCTACACACGTGCGGCGGTCAAGTTTCAAAATAGTTCAGCTTTTGCCACTGTGTGGATTAACATTGAATGTGTGTCATGGTTAAGAATACAGCAATATGCTGGTGTTAAACTGCACTGCTTTAATGCACTCCTGCATTGGGCTCACACATACACTCTGCACTCTGACTACTTCAACAATGTTGATGAGCCGTGGTGAGCATTTCTCTCTGTCTCACGCTGAACGCAGTCGACCAATCGCAACAGACTTGGTCATCGGACCAATCAGCGCAGTTTAGCCTCGCGCTAAGGAGGGGTTTGGGAACAAATGAATCGCTGAACGAATCATATAGGAGTCGCTGGGATAATTAGGTAAAAATAAATGCATATTATAAGACAATGAAAGTGTTTTTTGACCTTGCATGCAGATCAGCCTGTTGTTGGAGACCCCCAAAACCACAATATGACCTTTTATAATGCATAATAGGGGCTCTTTAAATCAAGCATTTTCAAGACTAGCAAAACATATAGTCTTGTTCTCAGAAATAATGAGTCAAAATGAAGTCAGTTTTTCCTTAAAACAAGCCAAATAATCTGCCAATGGGGTGAGTGAAATAATCTTGTGTTCGCTTTGAAATAACATTATTTTGCTTCCCCCATTGGCAGATTATTGAGCTTGTTTTAAGGAAAAACTGACTTCATTTTGACTCATTATTTCTGAAAACAAGACTATATTTTGTGCTCGTCTAGAAAATGCTTCTTGATTTAAGAGTTTGTAGATATTTGGACTAGAAACAAGACAAAACCTCGAAGTAAGAAACACATTTTTTGCAGTGAATGCTGATCCACAGGCGTTTGTAGCTCCGCCCTCATCTGAAAAGAGCACAATCTCATTTGAATTTAAAGCGACAGTCACCAAAACAGCAGAATTAGGAGTCCAAAGCCTCATTCACACTACAAGCGACTCGCAGCGGCAAAGCGACCGTTTATTTCAACGGAGAGTGAGCGACTTCCGGTGACCTCCGTCTACGCGAGCAACAGCGACCGTTGGCGACCAGGTGGGCGTGTTGAGTGATGCAAATGAAAACGACTTTCTTGAGCGATAGCTAATAGGAACACCAGTACAGCTCACGTGATCCTCTCTCTGCTGGCTCAGATGCCGGTTGTATTCGTGCTGTATAGACCTACACAGACCTGCGTTTGAAGCAGGTCGCCATCCAGAGCGACAGGCAGCTACAAAGTTGCTGCTAGTCTGAATGAGGCATTATTGTAAAAATGGGCATAATAGGTCTCCTTTAATTTGGACTGGTGTGTGTGTGTGTGTGTGACGGCAGAAGCAGTGTGGTGGTGATGGACTCTTCTTCATGAACCGGAGAGTTTGAGCCACGGGACGGCGCTGAAGAACGGGTGACACTTGATGTCGCTGACGCCTCCTCCTCCTGAACCCAGCCGATAACACGCGTCAAACTGCAGCAGCTGCACACACACACACACACACGTCACATCTCACTGGGTGCATCCCAAATCGCATACTTATCCACTATTCTACGTCATTTTATAGTATAATGCATTGAAATACCCGGATGATGCACTTATTCAACTGTTAAAAATAAGTGTGTAATGCTAAACATTTCTAAATTGGCCGAAGTGCATGAGTGTGTGTGTATGGGTGTTTCCTAGTACTGGGTTGAGGCTGGAAGGGCATGCGTTGTGTAAAACGGTTCATAGTTGGCGATTCATTCCGCTGTGGCGATCCATGATAAATAAGGGACTGAGCCGAATGAATGTTGAACACTTTATGCACTCAGCGGCTGCACTTTTTGCTCATGTAGCGGAGGGGGTGGAGTTATAGATGATGGGAGGAGCTACTAATGAAGGGGCGGAGCTATCGGGTGCTGACATTGGATTACTTATTTTATTTTGGATCGCAAAATTCTCCTACAAGAGTGATTATGGCACCTCCCGATGGTGAATGCGGTTATATATACTCATGGTAGGCACTATTTGGTAGTTGGTTATTTATTTCATTGTGTCATCTGGGAAACAGTTTGAATATCTAGTTAGTAAAAAAACATTAGTGTACCAATTGGGACGACACTAAATTCATAAACTACCCTGCTGAGTGTGTAAGTGCATAAGAACATAGTGCATAAGTGTGCCATTTGGGATGCAGTGACTGTCTTCATGCAACACCTTTTAATATAAAACATGTTACATATCACTTAAAACGTCTACATGTGATTTTCCCTAAGGATTGAATGAATGGAGGTGTTACTGTAGTGTTTTTACCTCGGTGAGCAGTGAAGCAGCCGCAGTGCTGAGGAATTCTGGGATATGCAG
Organism: Danio jaintianensis; assembly: GCA_903798115.1. Classification (NCBI taxonomy): domain Eukaryota; kingdom Metazoa; phylum Chordata; class Actinopteri; order Cypriniformes; family Danionidae; genus Danio; species Danio jaintianensis. Next base: position 369,311 of record CAIGQV010000903.1, read on the forward strand.
TGGAGTGTGTGGATGAACACCTGCTGGATGGCACTGCCACAGCGGCTGGAGGAAAACAACACCATAAACACTCATATTTACTGTTTGACACTGTCTAGAACACTTCCATCAACAGCCCCAACACCCTTAGTATATATTTTTAAAAAGTACTTAAAAGTAGACTTAAAGGTGCTGTATGTAAGTGTCTGACTGTTCTAAAGCATAAAAACACCATAATATGTTTGCAGATATTCAGAAACATGCTCAGTGAACATTCTTGTTTATCTGAAGAACAATGCTGAAATCAGATATTCTACTTTGATAATGTGCGTTACGTGCCGGAACGGCTGTCTTTGTTTTCGTCTCTTTAACCCGCCCAATCACAGTTTAGGCAATTATATTTCAGCACCGCGGGTTGCCTTGGTGGAAAACTCTCACTCTCAAAGTGTGCGTCTGTGACCGAAATGCGACCTCCGGTGTATTTTCAATATCTGAGGTGAACTATCTGCTGCTGCTTTCAGTAGTATGGCAATAAATATCATGTAAAATGGCGTTCAGACTCTCATTATTAGCATTTAACACTGAATAAAGCACATGAGCTGTACCTGAGCTGATCATTGTCAGTTTTCTGTTGTTCACCTGTGAGAAATAGAAGCCGTTTCTAATATATCAATTCCAGGTGTTGGTTAGGACAAAAACTCCTTTTAATATGGAAAATATTCCTTCTATCGTGCGCCGTTGCTTTTATTTAACATGGTTTAAATCAGCCTTTAGGCTCGACAGTCAGGCACACTGCTGTTGATGTCGTCAATCTGGCAACCTGCATTTGCGTTTGTTTTGATTCAGGAATGCAATACCTAGTTCAACCACTGGGTGTCAAACTTACATACTGCACCTTCAAAGTATACTTATTATTAAAAAAAAAACATATAACAGTATAGGCCAAAGTATAAACATGTACCAAGACTTGTCAGTATAGGTCAAGTACACTTAAGTACATTTTAAGTATATTTTTAGACATACTTAACAGTAGACTGAAAGTATACTTATTATTATTATTACTATACTTATTATTATTTTAAAAGAACTATACTAATAGCACACTAGAATAAACTTGTTTTTTGTAAGGGTAACTAACTTAATACATGACAAAACATTGATAAAGTTGACTTTACCTAAGAAACGGAGTACAATGAATTTAAAAAGCACTTTATAAAACAGATTCAAGTCATGTTGGTAAACAAGTGTCATTCAAATGATTATTTAAACTGAGTTAAATGGGTGTGTTCATTTTAAACCGGGGAAAAAAGAGCTTACCATGCCAGTAAGAAGCTCATATAATAACGCTCCAAAACTCCACCAATCACACGCCTCTGTGATTTTTGACACGCCTCCAATTTCTGCTCCAAAACAGCAAACAAATTCAACTAGTTATTATAGTTCAAGAGAACAGAATGAACTGTTGCAGATTGATGTGAATGCGAGATGTTTCACCTGGTGCACAGTACATCTCCTCCATTGCTTTGGGATTAATTTCAGGCTGAACTTCAGTCCACTGGCCAAAGTATGTAAGACATGCCTCACCTGTGTGCAGAATGTTTCAAAAACTACATGTTCAAAACCTATTACTGTCTTGAGACAGCACTAATAAGCCAGTAAAGCAGCAGCAAACAATAAGTCCTTTAACTCAATTCAAGTCAAAAATAGACTGATATTTAAATTTTAATCAGGGCTTTTACACCGGATAGTTATAGGAACTCAGTTTTCAGTGCCCCCTCAAGAAATAAATGAATCTTTTTTCTGTGTAGGAACTTGGTTATAGAAACTAGCCACTAGGTTACTGTAGTCAGAAGCATGTGTTGTCCACTGATTTAAACATTGATGAAAATTTTTGTGAAGTTTTCTGTGTAGGAACTTGTTATAGGACCTAGCCACCAGGCCAGTCCCCCAAAAACTACATTTTCCGCTCAGGTCATTATCCTGGCTACATCCACATGTATTAAAAGAAACTCTGCAGTGATGTCCTCAAGTGTGGTATTAAAAAAAGGTTAATCAAGAGTGGCAACAGCTTTAAGTCATAGGGTGCACTCACACTAGGCTCTCCGAACCGTGCCCAGGCGCGTTTCCCGGTTCGTTTGACAAGTGTGAGTGACTGGCCCTGGCGCAGTTCAGTTGGCCAGCCCTGGCCTGGTTGGAAGAAGTGTGCTAGAGCACGGTTCGGTTGAGCTTTGGCTTTGGCGAGAGCGTCAAAGTAGCCGGAAGTCATTCATTTTCAATGGGAGCCAGCGGCGAGGAGCAGCGTGGCGCATTTTCGCCGGTGTGGGCGGCGAGGAGAGTTGAAATCAAGTCAACTTTATGGTAATGAGCTATGACGCGGTTCGGTGGCAACCAATCGGAATGTAGAAGTCCAGCGCTCGAGAGGAGTCCAGAGAACACAGTGCTGTGAACTTGGGTTCCAACCACAGTTGTTCTCAAGGGTTTTAGTATTGCGGTCGCCGGATTTCCAGTTATTTATGATGTTTTCTTACAAGGACATGAATAAAAAAAGTTACTGCCGAGTTACTGGTGTGCATTAATGTTATATATGTTTGTTTTTTTTAGCGGGAATATCATGCTAACTATAACGACAATAGAAAACAGTATTCAGAATATTTCAGACATTCGGACATATTGGATAAGTGGAGCAAAGCCACAGCTCACACAACAACTTGATCTTCCGTAGTTAAATGAATTTGATAAAAGGCGCGCAACATTTTCACGCTAGAAAGCACGGTTTTTATGCAGGAATGTAAGTGATTTGCTGATGTGCTACAACAGCCTCTTTAAATACGAGATCAATGTAGTGATTTTGACGTTCTCGCCGCTGCAGCTGTGAAGGCAGACAGCGTTGTCAACAGGGCAGCCAGCGACCTTTGACGCTATCGCTGCCTTTGGTGTAAACGCACAGTAATACCTGCAGCACGAGGACTTTCATAATAATTTATGAGCATCAAAATGTGTGGATCTGTTCGGCAAAATATTTGACTGCGTGTCACTGCATCCCAAATGACTAAAACGATATAACAAAAGAAATCTCCACTGTGCTGAGTGAGAGCACTTCTTTTTTTCTGTTAAACTGAACAGTTGCATCAACGATGACGTAAGCGTGCTCAGGTTTGGAAGGTAAAGATGCAGAGTGAGTGCGGTACATCGGGGGAGGGGAGGGGGGACAACTATGCTTCAGCATGGTTCAAGGCAACCGCGGCTAGTGAGAGTAGGTCCTTAGTTCCTGTAGCGCTGCATATGAATTTGAGTTTAGAAAAAAACATGATGCAAACAGAGGCTTTATGTGAATGCAGTTAACATGTTTTCATATGGCATGATAGTTCCTGGCGTCACGGTGGCTCAGTGGGTAGCACGTTCGCCTCACAGCAAGAAGGTCACTGGTTCGAGCCTCGGCTGGGTCAGTTGGCGTTTCTGTGTGGAGTTTGCATGTTCTCCCTGTGTTCGCGTGGGTTTCCTCCGGGTGCTCCGGTTTCCCCCACAAGTCCAAAGACATGCGGTATAGGTGAATTGGGTAGGTTAAATTGTCCGTAGTGTATGTGTGTGAATGAGTGTGTGTGGATGTTTCCCAGTGATGGGTTGCGGCTGGAAGGGCATCCGCTGCGTAAAACATATGCTGGATAAGTTGGCGGTTCATTCCGCTGTGGCGACCCCGGATTAATAAAGGGACTAAGCCGAAAAGAAAATGAATGAATGAATGAATGATAGTTCCTATCGTGCTGGGTTAGATCTTACTTTGAAGTAGAAGAATATTTAATTCCCCCAAAAGCCATTCCTTGAATTAAAATCATCCTTAATTTCTGCAGTATGAACACACCAAAAAGCAGGATCTTAGTTATAGGAACTATGAAAAGCTTCCAGACTTCATCTCCAACCCCAATCAAACTCAACTGCCTGCAAGTCTCAAGTAATCCTTAAGACTTTGGTTAGCCATTTAAAGATGTTTTCCAACATTAGAAAAAATGAATCATTTTCTATTTTCATAAAGGCTGTACACATTTAGGTTACAACGGTTGTACTTCGGGTCAATTTTGACCTACCAGCTATAAAACCATTTTACTCAGTGTGTTTTACTAAGACTTACCACTGCTGCGGAGTAGGATATTTCGTGGGTTGAGGTCCTGGCACACAATGCCCTGCTCATGAAGACTTTCCAAGGCCAACAGAATCTGAGCCCCCCAAAGACGCACCTCATCCTCTGGGAGCCCCCGTCTACCCCACTTTGCCTTGGCACCAACATTCTTAGTATTAATTTGAGGCTTATTTCCCAATCCTGGCACATTTACCAGATGTTCTGCTTCCAGATTAGTCTCACTCCAACAGGCGCTGTTAGTAGTGGATCCTGATGGGCAGGAGATCATGGACACTTCAGGTTGCGTAAATGAATGGCTGAAAAACTGGTAATTGTCAATGTCTTGCTTCCCCAAATCAACAGAGTTACCCCGAGAAGTCATGTTTGTGAAATCTAAGGAAAACGCATCTTGATTTTGAGGTGTACATTCAAAGGAATAGCGATGAGAACTGACTTGATTAAATTCGGCAACGAACTGTGAAAGTTGTCCACTGGGTCTGCAGTGAGGGGTGTTGTGTTCATAAGGATACCCATCATGCATTTGGTGTTTTGTAGATGTGTTGGGAATAATCCGCACTCTCTGTGGAAGAACATTAACTGTGCTGCAAAGGATCGGCTGTGCATTTTCTCCAAACAAAGTGGACGGAGTAATCTGAGCAGCAATTCTGAACCCTAGAATATCCGAGTTTGACCCTGTGAAACCCCTACAGTCCTGAGCAGGTTCCAAAGCACTCCAGGCTTTGTTCAGATCTACACAAGAGTCGATCCGCTCAATGCGGACATCGTTTCCTAGAAGGTCCGAAGTGACATCAAGAGGATCCCGAGTGTCTACGATCACACAGGGATGAATGGGAAGTGGATCATTATCCTGAGGTAAAGAATTGGGACCATTCGGTACACCAACAGAAGGAAGCGCATCATCTGTCCTCACAGCAAACACACTTGGGGAACCCATCTGCTGGCACCCCATATCTTCACAGTAGGATCGGGGTTTACAGTTCTCCAGATGATGATTAGCTAGAGGCAATGCTCTCCCGTAATCCTCATTGAGGTAAGTGTTCTGGCGGAGGACAGGGAGGGTGTAGCTGTTCTTCAGGTAGATCTTATGCTGGTTGGGGCTGAAGCACTCTGGATACTCTCTGATTGCTTCACGTCTGACCCTGTGAAGTCTGGAGAAGAGTCTTCCACCTGTGGGAAAGCAAAGCCATCAAACTGTACGCCACTGTGAGCGGTTGGAAATCGATTCAAATATGGGATTATTCAAATCAGTTTAGGTGCCAAACAAATTGGCTGTTTCTCAATTCCAGGAACGCAGAGAACAGACTCGCGTTCTCGTGGACATCGGTCTTGACAAGTTACCTTGGAAGAACAAACACAGAAGACCGCGAGAACAGTCACATGATCTTTACATGACTGGGTTTTAACGGAAAATAATTAAAACATTACAACATTGGCGACACGGTGGCTCAGTGGTTAGCACTGTCACCTCACAGCAAGAAGGTTGCTGGTTCGAGTCCCAGCTAGGTCAGTTGGCATTTCTGTGTGGACTTTGCATGTTCTCCCCATGTTGGCGTGGGTTTCCTCCGGGTGCTCCGGTTTCCCCCACAGTCCAAAGACATGCGCTACAGGGGAATTGATTCAACTAAATTGGCCGTAGTGTATGAGTGTGTGTGTGTGTGTGTGAGAATGAGTGTGTATGGGTGTTTCCCAGTACTGGGTTGCAGCTGGAAGGGCATCCGCTGTGTAAAACATATGCTGGAATAGTTGGCGGTTCATTCCGCTGGGGCGACCCCTGATGAATAAAGGGACTAAGCCGAAGGAAAATGAATAAATGAACATTACAACATTCATACAACGATATCTTTTTTTTTCTTATTAATATATATATATTCAACATGGACAAAAGCACAAAGATACTTTGCACATTACAAACAAAACAGATTTTAATATGAATTCTACAAATAAACACCCTTCCATGTATTTATGGCTTAATAAAAATGTTCATGTTTCATGTTTACTTCCTCATTTAGGGAAACTCCTGAGACAAACAACTTATATCTCTGAACTGTAAATAACAGTGAATATAAAATGCTGCGCTTCCCAGCTCCTTTATTAAGCCACATTTACTTCTGGGACTGCTGCGCTCACAAGTCTACATTCAATGCATTTTCGATATCAGGAATGCATCAGGGTTCTGTCATGGGTCCTCTGTACTTGCGGTCTTGAGTATTGGAACTGAACTTTGGCGGGTGATGACAATGTTACACAAATACACAAGGATGCAAGATTGCTTAAGAACACATTGAGAAACAGACATTGTGATACAGTAGGAGCAGAAGTCTGTATGAATGAATCTCTGAGGGGATGTGATTGTCTTTAGAAAAGGCTAAACCTTACTTTGTTTATATGAAGAGATTTATTGTATTTGTGTAATCTGATTTGGGGGTTGTTTTAAAATATCTATTTAGTTTTCTTTTAATTCAATTCAACTATTCAACAAAGAAGCAACAGGTTTCATTTACTGTATGTCTGTAATCTCATTTGCAAGTCAATTGAATCTTGAATCAATATCGTGAATCGAAGAGTCAATTCAGTGAATCGTTACATCCCTATCATCTACCCTAATCTAAAAGATGTAGAGTTGGATCACATAAGGATCCAAAGCTCTAGAATTGCCTTCTTGTAGTTGTTTGAGACACAGAAACACTCATTTAAGATGAACAGGTTCACCAGTAAAGGTCAGATCCAGGAATGTACTGTGGTTCTTTGGTCTTGTTCACTCGGGATATTCTGTTGAACTGCTTTGTAACAGTAGAGTATGAAATCTGCTATATAAACACCCTTACCTTGAAGATGTTCTAGATGCAGAAACACAGTGTCTTCGCTGACGTAGTATTTGAGCAGCTTCACCATGAAGGGCACTCCCTGAGGAATGATGGTCGAACGCTCGCGACTCTCCCAGCTCGACTTGGGTAAACTCTGTACAGGTGAAATGTGGAGTAGTTTTACAGACAATAAACCAGAAACGAGGCTGTTCTAAAACCTAGGGAGCTGCTTATTTAGACAGGCATTTAAGCAGTGGTTTGACAATGGAAACAAAAATTCATTCATTAATTTTCTTTTCGGCTTAGTCCCTTTATTAATCTGGGGTCGCCACAGCGGAATGAACTGCCAACTTATCCAGCATATGTTTTACACAGCGGATGCCCTTCCAGCTGCAACCCATCACTGGGAAACATCCATACACACTCATTCACACACTCATACACTACGGTCAATTTTAGCATACCCAATTCCCCTATAGCGCATGTCTTTGGACTTGTGGGGGAAACCGGAGCACTCGGAGGAAACCCACACCAACACGGGGAGAACATGCAAACTCCACACAGAAATGCCAACTGACCCAGCCGAGGCTCGAACCAGCGACCTTCTTGCTGTGAGGCGATCATGCTACCCACTGCGCCACCGCGTCGCCAAAGAAAAATTAAGGGTGCTAATATTATTGACCACAGCAGTTTTTACTTTATTTATTTATTCCTTTTTCCAGCCAAATTAAAAGAAATAAGAAATCCAGGAGAAAAACATAATAGGAAATACTGTGGAAAAGTCACTCAGGAAATATTTAAAAAATAATAAATATTTCATAGGAGGGCTAATAATTTTGTCTTCAACTGTATGTATAGTGCTCAGCATAAATGAGTACACCACTCACAAATCTATCTTTTAATATTTTCTATTAGATGATCTACAATAAGGGGTGGCATGGTGGCTCAGTGGTTAGCACTGTAGCCTCACAGCAAGAAGGTCACTGGTTCGAGTCTCGGCTGGGTCAGTTGGCGTTTCTGTGTGGAGTTTGCATGTTCTCCCCGTGTTGGCGTGGGTTTCCTCAGGGTGCTCCGGTTTCCCCCACAGTCCAAACACATGCGCTATAGGGGAATTGATGAACTAAATTGGCCGTAGTGTATGAGTGTGTGTGTGAATGTTTCCCAGTACCTGGAAATTCCGCTGTGGCGACCCCAGATTAATAAAGGGACTAAGCTGAAAATAAAATTAATGAATGATCTACAATATTATATTTGTGCATATACATTAGATTAGTCAGTGCTGAAGCCAACTCTAGAGCTAATCTAACAAAACTTACGATAACAGTCTAAAAATGAGTAGCCCAAATTTATGTTAGGGAAAAATATTACATAAAAATGTTTAAAATGCGCAAAATTCAAGAGAAACAAAAAAATTTGTAATTATTTTTTGCAATATTTTGCTTGAATTTAATTGTATTATCTTTCTATTTCTAAAGACGTTCGGTGACTAAAATATTATTGTAATAAATATATCTGTTTAATAAATCTGTTTTGTTCAAATGCACCAAAATATATGATCTTTATTCACTGAGAAATGGATAAAAATATTCATTTTTAAAATGGGGTGTACTCAATTATGCTAAGCACTGTATATTGTCCATGAGCCAATTCTAATATCAGTGCAGTGTGTGGTTTCAGTAACCCAAGATAAGTTTGTACTCAGATTCAGACACAGCAGCTTTTAACAGAAATAATAACAGAAGACGTCAGAGATATTCCCAGAGTGCGGATATTTCTTCAGTCTGCCTGTTTCTGACAGTGTCATGCATCAGAGTTCTGCTTTTAACACCTACCTTAACGATAAATGTTTCCTTGTTTATCAGACTTTCAACCGTCAGCACCTGAGAATGAGGACACAGTTACTGCACTTTAACTGCGGCTCAAACAAAGAAATTGTGAACTAGTTGTAAACAGGGTGCGAATTACAGGGGGGAGTTCTGCTAATTAATGCTTGATCCCCCCTGAAGGATGCCAAAACAACATGTATGGGGGGGTTCAGCCCTCTAATAGTGAGAAATAGTTTGCTCTGATCTGTATAATAATGTTAATAATAAAAATATACCTAACAGTTAGGGGTGTGACGAGAAGCGTCCACGAGATTGGGTTCACGAGACGAGACGAGATTTTTATACTATTTTTGGGATCCTCAATGATGAAATATATGAATGGAAAATAGATTTTTATTCAGCTGGAAAAAAAAATCACAAAATGCAAAACAATTTAGGTGCTTTTTTAAATAAACTGAATGTTATTTTACTTCTATTTTAATGAATTATGCCATAAAGGGCATGCAAACACTGCTAAATATTTTGCTATAAACTCTATTGACTGGACAAACTCTGAGGTACTGGATGCGAATATGGACTGATTGGAGAGAGCTGTTTTAATGGAATTTGATGCGGCAACCTTTGAACTCCGGTCAAAAAAGCGGTTATGTCACACCCGCCCTAGCAAACGAGTGATGCGCAACACCGAGGCAGCCCAGGTTGCCAAGTGTGTGCAAAGCACAAAGTTGTATGGTTCAAATTCAATCCTGCCTCCAATCTTCACCCTCACGCTCCATCATAACATCACAACTCACGAGGCAACTTCTCGTATTGATTTAGTATCCCAAGATCTCGCACACCCCTACTAACAGATAATATAAATATACATTTGACCACCCCTATAATGGTTCATAACATTGTGAATGCATAATTGCATCAATCAGTTTGAGAAAAAATGCACTCAACAGTCTGAAACCGGCAGATCTAGAACAACGCAAGTATTCACAAGACACTTTTCTTGTAAAATAGCCATTTGTATCTGCATACAGCCTGAAAGTAAAGTACAATTAGATGCATAGTTTGACCTACAGTAACCTCTGAAATAGCTAATCAAAGGTTACACTAAACATTCCTCAAAACACTGAAAATACATTTTATTAATCAATTAGATGTAATTGAAATAAATAGGCTACATTAATTTGATTGACTGAAGCATATATTACACAAAGAAATATTACTGAAAAAGCTCATTCGTCAGTGTTATTCACACCCTGGTCGTTAACCATCGAGAGTTTGAGAAAAGCAGATTTTGCACACAAACCTTATCAATGACTCCGATGACTTTGCACATCGCCAGATTCTCCACTGGTGAACTCAGGTGTCTGATCGACCGAAACCGTAAACTGCTGTAACCCTGATGACCAAGAGAAGAACGTGTCAAAAATGGCTTGAAGATGAGCAAATTATGGCGTAATTTTAATTTTGGCTGAACTTGATTGCAAAGCCATGACAGCATATAATCATGCATTCTTGATTGTTGGTGGTTTTCCCTGTTGGGATGAGGGACAGTGTGCCATTTTTACTGTCGAATTAGAGTGTGCAGCATTAATCCTTTAGAAAAAGAGTTTCTGTCTTTTATATGGAGTTCAGTGGAGTAAAACAGCAGATTATAGTGTGTGTGCAGAAATACACTCACTGTGTTCACTGTGTTCTGAGGGGCTTATTTTGAGTTTCTCAGACGTATCAAGGTTAGTGCACAAAGGTCTCTCTCTCTCATACACACACACACACACACACACACTATACTCCATATAAATCTTTTTTTTGCACTGCAACTGATGATCAACAGTAACAATGGTAAATTGTCCCTCCTCCCAACAGGGAAAACCAGCAACAATCAAGAATGCATGAGTATATGCTGTCATGGCTTTGCAAACAGGAATGTGATTATAATGGAAGTCAATGGGGCAAAAACAGCCCCGAACATAACCAAAGGGGAGTCCAGTTTTTCTCAAAGTGTATTGTTGAGTTTTTGAAAAATTTCAAAGCATTTTCCCAAAATATGTGTCAAAATAAGATTTGTCAGCAAAAATTACTCCATTTGCGGAAACACAGAGAAAGTTGAGGCCAAATTAAGACTCAGAATCACCCCAGAGTGGATGAAAACGACCCAACAGCACACAATGGTTTGAGCCATCATTGTTACCACTTTAATGAATACATGCATTCTGGCCTACTTAAGAACCAAACATTTATATTGGTGTGTTCTAAGTTAATCTCTTTAAGCTTGTGTGTGTATGTGCTGATAGTTTCGTCAAATTCAATGGAGAATAGTTGGCGCCTTCCCTTCTCCCTCCATCCAGCTTTACTTCCTGTCTAGCTACTGTCCTGTCCTTCATAATAAAAGTCAGAAAGCCAAAAGCATATCTTTGAAAACAGGGAATAAATGTAAATCACGCGAGGGTGTAACCTACTCCTAAATGAGTGGAGCCTTTGGTGATGTTGTCCTGCAGGTAAGAGATGAAGATCTCCTCTGCTCTCTTCAGGTACTGAGTGGTTTTCCGCTTCACAGCTTCACGTCTCTCTTTATTGGGATCCACTGTAAGACACACACAACTCTGTGGATTATTGTGGATAATGCATATACAGTTAAAGTCAAAATTATTATTCCTACTGTGAAATATGTTTTATTTTTCAAATATTCCCCAAATGATGTTGAACAGATTCAGGAATTTCTCACAGTATTTCCTCTAATATTTGTTCTTCTGGAGAAAGGCTTATTTGTTTTATTTCGGCTAGAATAAAAGCAGTTCTTAATTGTTTTAAACCATTTTAAGGTCAATATTATTCGCCCCCTTCAGCAATATTAGTGTTGGATTGTCTCCAGAACAAACCACTGTTATACAATGACTTGCCTAATTACCCTAACTTTACCCTAATTACCCTAGTTAAGCCTTTAAATGTCACTTTAAGCTGAATACTAGTGTCTTGAAGAATATCTAGTCAAATATTATGTGCTGTCATCATGGCGAAGAGAAAAGAAATCAGTGATTAGAAATGAGTTATTAAAACTATTATTATTATAAATGTGTTGAGAAAAATCTGCTCTCCGTTAAACAGAAATTAGGTAAAAAATGTAAAATAATTAAATTTAACAGGAGGGCTAATAATTCTGACTTCAGCAGTTCTTTGTTCTGCTTTTCTTGTGGTATAGTTCCTGTTTTAATAATTGCTTTGGTTTCTAAGCCTGATCTTAACCGTCTGCACCTGTGATTCTCCATGCTTTAGTTCCTCGTGTATTTTATGTATTTATAGCCTTGTGTTTCAGCTCAGTCTTCATCAGTTATTGTCAATGTATGACTAGATGTTCTCAGGGTTCTTGCTGGAGTGTGTTTTTACTATTGTTATTGTACTATTGTTATTCATGTGATACCATTCCCGTTTATTCATTCAATCATTTTCCTTCGGCTTAGTCCCTTATTTATCAGGGGTCGCCACAGTGGAATGAACCGCCAACTATTCCAGCATATGTTTTACGCAGCGGATGCCCTTCCAGCTGCAACCCAGTACTGGGAAACACCCATACACTCTCATTCTCACACACACACACACACACACACACACACACACACACACACGCACACACTCATACACTACGGCCAATTGAGTTCATCAATTCCCCTATAGCGCATGTGTTTGGACTGTGGGGGAAACTGGAGCACCCGGAGGAAACCCACGCCAACACGGGGAGAACATGCAAACTCCACACAGAAACACCAACTGACCCAGCTGGGACTCGAACCAGCGACATTCTTGCTGTGAGGCCACAGTGTAACATCACTTAGCCACCGTGTCACCCATTCCCGTTTAAGGAAAATTAATTGAAAATTAATTTCAAAAATACTGAATATCTAAAATTGTCAATGTTAGTTTCGTAGTTTTGTATGGTGCAAAGCATGAAAATACAAGATTAATAACAAATTCTGCAATATTGCTATGATATTTCAAGCACTTATGTTTGTTTTTAGGTGCTTTCCAGCCCTTGAATCCATATGTCGGAAATTCACATACTTTTAAAGGGCTATTATAAGGGCTCCAAGTCTTTGGTGTCTCCAGATTGTGTCTGTGAAGTTACAGCTCAAAATACCCTTCAGATTAGTTATTATACAATGCAGAATATGCCCATTTTGAGCTCAAAGTGTCGCTGTTTTTGTAGCCTGTGCCTTTAAACGCAAATGAGCTGGTTCTCTCCACCCACTATTCCCACATGCGTGTCTGTTTCTCCTGCGTTACGTCAGATAAACAGCATTCAGTGACAGAGACAGACACGGATAAAGCAGAGATCCAGTTTACGAGTCAAAAATACCACCGTATGTATTTGTGGACTTAACCCTTTAACTGCCTGCTCGACCAAATGGTTGACCATATTTTGACTGACTATATTTTATTGAGAGGAGTACCTAACTTAACAAAGCCTGATTGAGCCATCTCTACCGTCTGGTTGAAGTGTTATAACATTGCTTCTACCATTGAAGTCAAAAACAAGGAAATCACTCCAGCCATGTGAAATGTCGTTACAAAGTTTGCAATACACACACACACAAACACGTTTACTGACACCATGCGGCTGTGGGGATTCTATTAATGACATCGATTTTACTGGCTTTACTTTATTACAAACATGCTCTGTTTTAAAAGCGTTTTAAACTCATTGTTAAGCTGCAAGGGGCAACACAGTGGCGCAGTGGGTAGCACGATCGCCTCACAGCAAGAAGGTCGCCGGTTTGAGCCCCGGCTGGGTCAGGTGGCATTTCTGTGTGGAGTTTGCATGTTCTCCCCGTGTTGGCATGGGTTTCCTCCGGGTGCTCCGGTTTCCCCCACAAGTCCAAACACATGTGGTAGAGGTAAATTGAATAAGCTAAATTGGCTGTAGTGTATGTGTGTGCATGGGTGTGTATGGGTGTTTCCCAGTGTTGGGTTGCGGCTGGAAGGGCATACGCTGCGTAAAACATATGCTGGATAATTTGGCGGTTCATTCCGCTGTGGCGACCCTTGATGAATAAAGGGACTAAGCCGAAGGAAAATGAATGAATGAATGAATGTTGCAGCTGTAGCTGATCACAGAGAGTTGAACAGATCTTTTAATCCCAGTTTCTTTGCAAATCCTGTTCTGTGGACATGTTTATATGCGTTACTACGGAGACATGTTAATACGCGACTGTCAATCAATTTGGTGGGCGGCGAAAAGTGCACTCCTACATCCTGTTGAGGTGGGCCTTAAAATCACTGAGATTTGGATCCTATTTTAACATAAAGAAATTTTAAAAAAAGAGACTTCTTGTGTTTCTATCACTCCAATATGACTGTGCACACACTATACTACACACACTTCTGTCCAAACAGCTTACAAAGGTCTATGTTGCATCTTAGGCGCCCTTTATTGTGCAATAAACATGTGCAATACTTTTTCATACACATTTGTACACAGCACCTTAAAACAGTATACAATGCAATACTTTCTCCTACGCATTTGTACACAGCACCTTATAACTTGTAAAACTTGTATATTTATAACAAATCTGTACAACAATTCATCATCCAGAGCTCTATTGTCTAACTGCATCTCTGTTTAATGTTTGTCGTATTTTATTTTTTTTTTTTTCTCATATTTATTTTGTGTTGTCACTTGTCACTTTATGTACACTGGAAGCTTCTGTAGCCAAAACAAATTCCTTGTGTGTGTAAGCACACTTGGCAATAAAATCGATTCTGATTCCGATTTAAGAAGCATGGGAACCAGTAAATTGCAGACGTACCCTGAACTCCATTGAGCAGCAGATCGACTCCGTTCTTATAGTAGCTGAACGCCGCCTCATAATCTTCGTTGACTTCTCGGTCCAGCGCCATTCGGATCTGCTGCGCAGCATCAAGCAGATAGTCTTTCTTTGCCATATTGGTCTGTCAGGCAGAAAAGACCAGAACCAGAGGATGGATCTGTAGTTGTGAAAACGCTTCCGAAGTTGCTCATTTCTGGTCATTAGAAACCCTGCGTCTCGTCTGTATCCGCACACATGTGTTCTGAGGCACACCTGTACAAAACATGAACATTTTATCAATACATTTACACATAATAATCATTTAATCGTTTATTTTCCTTCGGCTTAGTCCCTTTATTCATCAGGGATCGCAACAGCTGAATGAACCGCCAACTATTCCAGCATATGTTTTACGCAGCGGATGCCCTTCCAGCCGCAACCCAGTACTGGGAAACACCCATACACACTTATTCACACACACACTCATACACTACGGACAATTTAGCTTACCCAATTCCCCTATAGCGCATGTGTTTGGACTGTGGGGGAAACCGGAGCACCCGGAGGAAACCCACGCCAACACGGGGAGAACATGCAAACTCCACACAGAAACGCCAACTGACCCAGCCGAGGCTCGAACCAGCGACCTTCTTGCTGTGAGGCCTAGAATTATTTATTATTTATAATTAATTAATTAATTCATTCATTGTTTAATTAATTCATTGATTCATTAATTTATTCATTCATTTATTGTTTAATTGATTGAGTTAGTTAGTTTTTATCCTGTGGCAGAATTAATTAATTCAGAACAACATCCATTCATAATCCGGATCGTTAACTGTTTGCTTTATAACACTAGTAATTGTAATGTATTATTACAGTATTCATAGTTTGCAAAAATGGAGACACGTCTGACCTTTGTGACCCCTGAGGTCTGTCATATGAAACAGTGATGTTGTGATCCAGTCTTTCCATCATATCACAGGCTCTCATGGGTGCGGATGAGGCTTTTTCCTGTAATACATAAATAAATGAATGATAAATACATGTAGACATTCAAGTTAAAGTCTGTGTGAGCCAGAAGTTGTTGCAGACTTTAATTTCAGTATGATGTATGTATAAACTGAAGCTGAATATTGAGTAGGGGGTGGGATTTTTTTGAGCTCCGCCTCTTATCTTTCACATGTTAGTAAACTAACATTGGAGGGGCGTGACTAAGCATATTTCACCCAATCAGAGTCATGGGAGAAGGACTGCAGTTCCAGAGCAGAAGCAGATGGTCAGAATTTGATTAAAAATGACCAAAACAAACATTTTTTTCAGTGTACTGACTTTAAAATTAATTATTCGCTTTAAAGGTGCAGTATGTAAGTTTGACACCCAGTGGTTGAACTAGGTATTGCACTCCTGGATCAGAACACATTTTCACTCGGCTCCTCCTCTGACGAGTCCACACAAGCGCAGGTTGCCAGATTAACGTGAGTGTGCCTGACTATCGAGCCTAAAGGCTGATTTAAGGATGATTTGAACTCAAATCTAGTTTTCTAACTAAAAGCAACGGCATGCGATAGAAGGAATATGTTTCATACTAAAAGGAGTTTTGTCCTAAACAACACCTGAAATTTATATTTTGGAAACGACTTCTAATCTCACAGCTGAACAACAGGATAAACTATGATCAGCTCAGGTACAGCTCATGTGCTTTATTCAGTGTTAAATGCTAACAATGTGAGTTTGAATGCCATTTTATATGACATTTATTGCCGTACTACTGAAAGCAGCAGCAGATAGTTCAGCTCAGATCTGGAAAATAAAATAAACTGTCTGAAATTGAGCTTCAGAACTGTGACTCAAAACCAACACATCAGTGATTCAGCATCTACATTTAATAAAGTTAAAGAGGTTTAATATGTACTAATTAGATTATAAACCTTATCATTTCATGAGTGAGTGCACTATTCTGTGCTTCTGATTGGCTGTATTTACATTTCTGTGGTGTTTCGTCTGGTGCAAACAGCCAAATTGCTTATTGCAAATCTCGTCACGTAGCGTGTTGTTAGGACACGGGGTTACAATGTCACCTGCTCACCTAATGTTTACGCTCGTAATATTTATATTATTTGCTAATTAATAACCTCATGTGGAAATCTGAATCTGCGTCTCATTTCAGAGTCTGCTACTGTCCACCGGAGGTCACATTTCGGTCACAGACGCATGCTTTGAGAGCCTTCATGACTAAATGAATGAAATACTCTGTTTTCCAGCAAGGCAACCCGGGCTGCTGGAATATAATTGGCTGAAGTGGCAGTGGGCGGGTTAAAGAGACCAAAACAAAGACAGCCGTTCCGGCACGTAACACACATGTTCACAGCAGAATATCTGACTTCAGCATTGTTTCTCAGATAAACAAGAATGTTCACTGAGCATGTTTCTGAATATCTGCAAACATATGATGCTGTTTTTATGCTTTAGAAGAGTCAAAAACTGACACACAGCACTAAGATTAACAATGTGTGCTAGCAAAATAAAGACTGTAAGTTTTGATTTCATGTGAACTCTAATGTTATATTTCAGAAGAATGAAGACAGTTTTACACAGTTTTCTGATGAAGGTTTGGACAATGAGTAAACTCTAAAAAAAAAAAAATGGGTTGTTGTAACCCAGCATTGGGCAAAATATGGACAAACTCAACCATTAAGTTAAAAAATATCATTTAAATTTTCAATTCAATTCAATTCATCTTTATTTCTCTAGCGCTTTTACAATGTAGATTGTGTCAAAGCAGCTTCACATAGAAGATTATAGTGAATTGAAATGGTGTCAGTTCAGTTTAATTGATTAAATTTACCCAACAAACAACCCAGCATTTGTAGAGTGTATAATGTAATATGTATTCTTGAATACTACTAAAACAAACATTCATGCTTCATTTTACAACAATGTAATATGAACAAGGTTTTTATCATAAACTGAAGCTAAAACTGGCGACACGGTGGCTCAGTGGTTAGCACTGTGGTCTCACAGCAAGAAGGTCGCCAGTTCGAGTCTCGGCTGGGTCAGTTGGCGTTTCTGTGTGGAGTTTGCATGTTCTCCCCGTGTTGGCGTGGGTTTCCTCCGGGTGCTCCGGTTTCCCCCACAGTCCAAACACATGCGCTATAGGGGAATTGATGAACTAAATTGCCCGTAGTGTATGAGTGTGTGTGTGTGAGTGATGTATGGGTGTTTTCCAGTACTGGGTTGCAGCTGGAAGGGCATCCGCTGTGTAAAACATATGCTGGAATAGTTGGCGGTTCATTCCACTGTGGCGACCCCTGATGAATAAAGGGACTAAGCCCAAGGAAAATGAAATGAATGAAACCAAAACTAAACAGTTATCTCCTGAAACCTGTAGATGAACTTAAATTTAAATTTGATCCAAAGAAATTAAACCAACGTTGGGTTTCTCCATATTTGACCCAACACTGGGTTAATACAACCCACTGAACCCAGCATTATGAAAAACAATGACTGAAATCAATTTAAATATTATAAAATCATGAGCAGCTGATACTGTTCGCCTTTTCTTTTACTCAGATGAAAGAAGTTTACAACGCAAATCAGGAAACATCAGTATCACATTAAGACAGTGGAAATAGCTAGCTGGCTAACACATTACACACAGCAACAAACCACTCGTCATATTCAACATTCACCCGTATTTAGTGCTAATAATGCTTAGAAAACTGTATTATGATGATGATGATGATGATGAATGAACGCGTGACGTCACTCAGCCCGTGATTTACAGTGATGGTGGCCTTAAACAGCAGATACCAAAACACTAATGCTACATTAAACTACACCGCCAGCGTTTCATTACAGCCTCGTGTCGCTAGCAGATGATTATTTTTCATTATGAGCACACAGAATAAGATGAAGAGCAAACCGTCTCCGCTGCTCGTCTTCTTCATCCTCACCCTCAGCATCCGCTCTCAGCATCAGGAAGAAGAGGCAGAAACAACCGACGCTTCCTATTGGCGGACGTCACCGCAGCGCCCTCCTCTGGATGCTGTATGTAAACATGTCTTTCAACTCCGCTGACTGAACATTTTACATTCATTCATTCATTCATTTTCTTTTCAGCTTAGTCCCTTTATTAATCTAGGGTCGCCACAGCGGAATGAACCGCCAACTTATCCAGCATATGTTTTACACAGCGGATGCCCTTCCAGCTGCAACCCATCACTGGGAAACACCCATACACTCTCATTCACTCATACACTACAGACAATTTAGCCTACCCAATTCCCCTATAGCGCATGTGTTTGGACTGTGGGGGAAACCGGAGCACCCGGAGGAAACCCACACCAACACGGGGAGAACATGCAAACTCCACACAGAAATACCAACTGACCCAGCCGAGGCTCGAACCAGCGACCTTCTTGCTGTGAGGCGATCGTCCTACCCACTGCGCCACCGTGACGCCCAATTTTACATTCATAAATATTAAATTTACTAATAAGAAACCTAACTTTAAGGTATTGGTGACTGAAATATGCAGGTATATTACCAGTATAAGAGATTCTCTACGCACTTTAAAAATTAATAATGTATATATAATGTATTTTTTTAATTATTACACATGTACATTTGTATTTTATTTATACTTACCCTCTGGTATGTATATTTTTACATATAATAATATTCATTCATTCATTTTCTTTTCGGCTTAGTCCCTTTATTCATCTGGGGTCGCCACAGCGGAATGAACCGCCAACTTATCCAGCATATGTTTTACGCAGCGGATGCCCTTCCAGCTGCAACCCAGCACTGGGAAGCACCCATACACACTCATTCTCTCACACACACACTCATTCACACTCATTTCAATAGTTTACTTCTGCCTTCAGATACTTATGTTTTATTTCTTTTAATGTAATATTTCGGCAGCACGGTGGCGCAGTGGGTAGCACGATCGCCTCACAGCAGGAAGGTCGCTGGTTCGAGCCTCGGCTGGGTCAGTTGGCGTTTCTGTGTGGAGTTTGCATGTTCTCCCCGTGTTGGCGTGGGTTTCCTCCGGGTGCTCCGGTTTCCCCCACAGTCCAAACACATGCGCTATAGGGGAATTGGGTAAGCTAAATTGTCCGTAGTGTATGAGTGTGAATGGGAGTGTATGGGTGTTTCCCAGTGCTGGGTTGCAGCTGGAAGGGCATCCGCTGTGTAAAACATATGCTGGATAAGTTGGCGGTTCATTCCGCTGTGGCGAACCCTGATCAATAAAGGGACTAAGCCGAAAAGAAAATGAATGAATGTAATATTTCGCTTTTTCTTTATTTAAGTACTTGTTACTCTTTTATGTATTGATTTTTTTTCAATCTGTTGTTACTTTTGTGTAACTGTGCTGCACCATGAATATGTACTCATTTGTATATCATAAGTCACATAATTTTAAGTACAAATGACGTGTTTTATGTATCCCCTGTTGCTTAGGTTAAAAAAACCTAACAAAATAACTATAATAATAGCTAAATGACTAAACAAACAACCAAACAAACCAACAAACAAATAACTAAACAACTATCTAAATAAGTAAATAAATAAAATAAGAGGGAGGATTTATCAGTGGGCGACACGGTGCCTCAGTGGTTAGCACTGTGGCCTCACAGCAAGAAGGTCGCTGATTCGAGCCTCGGCTGGGTCAGTTGGTGTTACTGTGTGGAGTTTGCATGTTCTCCCCGTGTTGGCGTGGGTTTCCTCCGGGTGCTCCGGTTTCCCCCACAGTCCAAACACATGCGCTATAGGGGAATTGATCAACTACATTGGCCATAGTGTATGAGTGTGTGTGTGTGTGTGTGTGTGTGTGTGTGAGAATGAGTGTGTGAGGGGGATTAAAGGGACTAAGCCAAAGTAAAATGAATAAATGAGTAAATGATTGAATGAATGAATGATTTATCAGTGCACTTTAATAGAAAATCTGAAAGGAAAAATGTGTTGAAAAAAACACACGTTCAATTAAACAGCATCTTTTCTCCTAAAATGAGAGTGTTTTTCTCAGGCTTCATCGTTTCTTTTCAGTTAATTTGTGTTAAAGGCAATGAAAATTAAACTGTTTGTTTTGACATAATATATGTGTGTATTTATGTTGTATATATAAATAAAATATTAAAATTTAGATTTAAACAATATATATATATATACTGGGCGGCACAGTGGCTCAGTGGTTAGCACTGTGGCCTCACGGCAAGAAGGTCGCTGGTTCGAGCCTCGGCTGAGTCAGTTGGCGTCTCCGTGTTGGCGTGGGTTTCCTCCGGGTGCTCCGGTTTCCCCCACAGTCCAAACACATGCGCTATAGGGGAATTGATTAACTAAATTTGCCATAGTGTGTGTGTGTGTGTGTGTGTGTGTGTGTGTGAATGAGTGTGTATGGGTGTTTCCCAGTACTGGGTTGTGGCTGTAAGGGCATCGCTGTGTAAAACATATGCTGGAATAGTTGGCGGTTCATTCCGCTGTGGTGACCACTGAAATAGAGACTAAGCTGAAGGAGAATAAATGAATGATTGATATAAAACAATCACATATGCAAACACATATGTTTTTAAACCTTTAAGATAAAAAAAACACACACAAGAGATGATTTTGATGCTTGTGTAAAACTTTATTGCAATCTTTTGTCGCAGAAAGGATCCAACTGTTCAAGCAACTGACCCTCAGCATGGCTACTTCATGGTTTCCTGGTAAAGTGTCAGCTGTAGTATGTAATATATTATTTGGTATTCGGGTCTTCATCAGTGATGCACACCGCCTAAATATGTGATGCCCCCAGAATTAGGCCTAGTGTCAAAGTTTCTTTTGTCTCTCTTTTGTATATAGCCAACATATTGAAATGTAATACAATAAAATAAGGTTTGCAGTTGGCACAATGCTGAATTACGCAGTCTCATTACGGTTGCTGAATTTCTTGCTGCTGTTTAGCTGTTGTCCCATCAATGCACTTCAATTTAAACACGTTTTACATCTCATTTTCTCAGTTACAGAATTTTGGTTTGTGTTAAAGCAGACCTGTTATGCAAAAATCACTTTTATAAGGAGTGTAAACAGAGTTGTGTGTGAGTATAACCAGCCTCTAATGGTCAACATGAATTAATTGTATTTGTTATAATCAGACTTGATCAAAACAGTCTGCAGAAACACTTTGATTGACATTCTCCTGCTGTACGTGTCATCAGAGGGGGAAAGCCGGGCCCACTAGTAACCATCTCTCCCTCATTAGCATAAACAGCCCTGAGTGAGAAGCAGCCATCCATTAGCCATTGGAGTTTTGTAGCTCCGCCCTCTTCTAAACAGAGCACAATCTCATTTGAATTTAAAGCGACAGTCACCAAAACACCACAATTAGGATCAAAGCCTGAAAGGGTCAGTTTCAGAGAGCTAGAAAACATTATCTGTGTGCTATTTTGAGCTGAAACTTCACACACACACACTCATCAGAGACTTATTTTACATCTTGTAAAAAGGGGCATAATAGGTCCCCTTTAAAACTACCTCAAAAAATTGAAGACACCAGCACACAAACAAGTGACATTTACCAGACTCATCCCTTATGCATACGGTCAATCCTGAAAGCATTGATCCATCATTAAACAACCTTGAACTTCAAATTGTAAGTCACATAGTAGCCATTATTGAACATGTAGAGCTTTTGATCGGCGGGATTGTAGTCCAGGTACACGTAGAAGTCCTGGAACTTCTCGAAGCGAATGCTAACGTGGCTCTCTTGGTTTTTAGTTGTGTCGTAAGTGTAAAAGATCTCCTCGGTGTGAGTGTCTACTGAGCGGGTCGCATATAGTACGCCGCATATCATGAACGCATTGGTGACCGACTGCTTGAATATGCTGGTCTGCCAAACCTCCTCGACTGCAAATGACTGTTCGTTGATCTTTCCTAAGACTAGCGTGCCATTGGACTCCACCGTGGCGTAAGTTACCCACAGGCCAGACTCATCGGCGGCGAAGTCCAG
>CAIGQV010000903.1:493749-513752 GCA_903798115.1 Danio jaintianensis
GCAACTGTAGAATCACCACAACAGATCACTTACTATAGTGAGTACTCTACTAAATACTTCATCATGTGAGCCGTTTTCCTCATGGGGACCAAATAATGTCCCAACAAGGACAAAATGTACTGGTATTGCTATACTTGTGGGGACATTTGGTCTACAAGAGTGATTTGTTTCTTTTCTCTTATACTTTGTGATGTTGTATTCACAACCGCAAATGCTTACAGTATGCAAATGCTTGCTTTCGTGTTTCCTGTACATTTTCCAACATCTCTCCTCCAATGATTTTCAATCTTGCACAGAAATGATTCATATAAGAGCTGTATAGGTTTTGAGTAACTGTGAGCACGATATATCCAAAAACAAAGTTATGGCGAAGCAGTTTTCAATGTGTGCTTTGCTTTTATGTGTGTGTGATGTTTTGAATGCAGTATTTTAATATACAAGATTCATGGAAAAAAGTGAAAATATAAGTGTAGCGTGTCTCACCCAGCACCACAAATAGACAACTGACACCAGGCCTTTTTGGAGAAGCGAGTCTGCAGTGTATTGACTGCGGACAGATAATGAACACATGTTCCTTCACTCACTGTACACCAGCTGAAGGATGCAAAATAAAACATTAACACTGTCCTCTTTAATACCAACTGCAATTTGTATATACAGATTTGTTTTTAAACATTAATTCTGACATTACAACAAGACTCATACACATACTACACGTAAGGACAGTTACACAGACTCAATCTACCAACATTTATCCTAGAGAACACATAATAACACAACTTGAAACAAACATGTGCGTTAATAAAACGCTGAATTCACATAAAAAATTGCAAACAGATAAAACTAACCCAATTGTTTCTATTTCGTAACACCTTTATGCTCCCAATATTAAACTAGATTTTACAGTTAATTGCAGAGCACTGCAAAAACATACCTGACTCTCTCCAGTCACATGCTGTTCTGAGAGACCAGGCGCGACGGTCCATTAGCAATGACGTCACTCACTCGAAACTCATAAATAACTTAAAATATTAATGATAAATCAAAATGCACATTTTTTCCTTGCTAT
Source organism: Danio jaintianensis (assembly GCA_903798115.1). Classification (NCBI taxonomy): domain Eukaryota; kingdom Metazoa; phylum Chordata; class Actinopteri; order Cypriniformes; family Danionidae; genus Danio; species Danio jaintianensis. Next base: position 494,819 of record CAIGQV010000903.1, read on the forward strand.
AGCGCATGTGTTTGGACTGTGGGGGAAACCGGAGCACCCGGAGGAAACCCACGCCAACACGGGGAGAACATGCAAACTCCACACAGAAACGCCAAATGACCCAGCCGAGGCTCGAACCAGCGACCTTCTTGCTGTGAGGCCACAGTGCTAACCACCGAGCCACCATGTCGCCCAATATGAATAATCGTTGAATATATTTTTGTATTTTTTGATTGGTTGATAATTAAACATCTCTTGACATCTCACAGAGGAAATGAATTGTTTTTTAAATCAAGATACAGTGGTGTGAAAAAGTCTTTGCCCCCTTACTAATTTATTTTTTTCTTGCATGATTGTCACACTTTAATATCTCAGATCATCAAACTAATTTAAATATTAATCAGAGAAAACAGGGCGACACGGTGGCGCAGTGCTTCTGTGCTGTTTTTCAGGTGTGTGTGTGTGTGTGTGTGTGTGTGTGTGTGTGTGTGTGTGTGTTAGTCTCGCGGGCGATGCAGAGCTCAGTGGTTAGCACTGTGTCCTCACAGCAAGAAGGTCGCTGGTTCGAGCCCCGGCTGGGTCAGTTGGCGTTTCTGTGTGGAGTTTGCATGTTCTCCCCGCGTTGGCGTGGGTTTCCTCCGGGTGCTCCGGTTTCCCCCACAGTCCAAACACATGCGCTACAGGGGAATTGATGAACTAAATTGTAGTGTATGAGTGTGTGTGTGTGTGTGTGTAAGAGAATGAGTGTGTATGGGTGTTTCCCAGTACTGGGTTGCAGCTAGAAGGGCATGCGTAAAACATATACTGGAATAGTTGGCGGTTCATTCCACTGTGGCGACCTCTGATGAATAAAAGGACTAAGCCGAAGGAAAGGAAATCAGAGTAAACACATGGTGTAGTTTTGAAATGAAGGTTTTTATTATTAAGGAAAAACTAAGTACAACACTACTGCATATTAATGTATTAATTTGGTGTCTGTAGCTAATAAGCAGAATAAATAAACAACCAGCATTCACAAAACCCCACAATAATCTAAAATATTACCGGCAGACTATGTGTAATCCTACAATAATAAATGTTTCGTATGTTCTGTAGTGTAAAAATCTAAGTGAGTTAGTAAATATCAATGAATAAAATATAATTTCTCAGTAAGGGGGTTAAAACTGACTCCAAGACAATGCAAATATAAATTGAGTTGATGTTAATGAGCTTTCTGTTCATGTTCTAATGGTAAACAAACGTGTTTTCTGCATGTTGGCAGTATGAATGAGTGACTAATGTATCCTTAATAACGTCTTTAGCTGCGTATTGATATTTATTGATGATTTTGTCTGACAGTAATGTACGTGTTTGAATGAGATGTGTGTGATAGTTGGTTTTTATAGCATCATTATTATAGGCTAGTATTATTTTTTTAGGGATTGATAATGTTTTTTTTAGTAAGAAATGCAGTAAATGTGTAATTTGAAAGGTGTATTGATGAATTTTTTGATATTTTTAGGTAGATTTTAACATCGGTCAAGGGACTGCAGATGCAAAAGCGACATTACATGCGGTTACAAACAAGTTCAACTAGTTTAAACTGAAAACAAAGCGATCTGGAAATAATCTTGTTTTTCGTTTTGCCATAACAACAATTGATTTAATTTCATTTAGCTTGTTTTACTTGTTTTATTTAGCTTGTTTGTAATATAACACACTTAATATTGACTCGTTGTTTCTGAAAACATGACAATAATGTTTGCTCATCCAGAAAATGCTTCTTGATGTAAGTATTTTGAGATATTTCGTACTAGAAACAAGGCAAAAAAGAGAAGAAAAGCATTTAAAAAAGCATGTTTTTGTGCATTTCCCCCTGTCAAATAAACCTGAAATGAAAAAGCATGCGTTGTGGCATTGACGTCAGATAATGCAGTGTAATTCCCGCTGTGTCCTCTGGGTGTCGCTGTCTGCCTGTGCTAAAAGCGCCTCATTAGCGCCGATCTCCACACAGCTTCACATTCATGTCAACAGTAATGCTGCAAAAACACTGAAACTCCCAATCAATCAATCAATCAATGCTGCTGCAGGCCAGACCATTTCAGAAGCGTATTTTACATGATCTGTAAATCTGCAGGCTGTCTGACACTGCATTGTGCATTCGTGGCGTAAATTTACCATGTTCCTGCATACGCATTGATCCACATTCAAAAAGATTTAATCAGATTTAAAGGGTCAGTTCACCCCCAAATTAAAATCATTTATTTGTTCTGTTGAACACCAAAGAAGATATTTTGAAGAATGCTGAAGAATGTTTTTTTTTTTCTACTATGAAAGTCACATTGGCAGATTATTTTGCTTGTTATAAAGTAAAAAACTCTTAATTTAGACTCACTATTTCTGAAAACAAAACAATATTTTTTTGCTTGTCCAGAAAATGCTTCTTGATTTCAGAATTTAGACTAGAAACGAGACAAAAACACTAGTTAAGGAAAGCATTTTTGCAGTGTGAATTGAACATTTAATATAAACAGGGTGCGAATTATACATTGGGGGGGTCAAGTTTTTCAATGATGTTAGGTAATATGCCTCAGTGAACCTTTCATTCATTTTCTTTTCTGCTTAGTCCCTTTATTAATCAGGGATCGCCACAGCGGAATGAACCGCCAACTTATCCAGCATATGTTTTATGCAGCGGATGCCCTTCCAGATGCAACCCATCACTGGGAGTGTATGGGTGTTTCCCATTCACATACACTACGAACAATTTAGCCTTCCCAATTCCCCTATAGCGCATGTGTTTGGACTGTGGGGGAAACCGGAGCACCCGGAGGAAACCCACGCCAACACGGGGAGAACATGCAAACTCCACACAGAAACGCCAACTGGCCCAGCCGGGACTCGAACCAGCAACCTAATAAATAATATAGCTTGTTATTATGTTTAGTGTTTTGAGGGATATTGAGTGGTTCTCAATGACATTTGTGATATTAAATAAACCTATTAGTGGATGACCATGTAAGACTGCATGTATTTATTTATTTGACTGTTTAACTTCCATGTGCGAGCAAGAGTATAATAAAATACAAACTATGCATCTAGTTTTACGGACACCTACAGTGCTATTTGACAAGAAACATGTTTTGTGAACTCTTGCGCTGTCTGTCGGTGCTGTAGATTTGCCGGTTTCAAACCGATGACTTAATATTTTTGGCGAAAACATGCATTCACAATGGTATGAACCATTATAGGGGTGGTCAAATGTATATTTAAGTTATTTATTATTTTAATTATTAATATTATTTAAGATACAGACCAGAGCAAACTATTTCTTAACTATTATAGAGCAGACCCCCAATACATCTTGTTTTGATGTCCTTCAGGGAGGATCAAGTGTTTATTAGGGGGGTCTGACCCCCCCCCCAAACCCCTCTGTAACTCGCACCCTGAATATAAAGTGTGATTTATTATTTTTCCACTTCTTTAAATGTCTTTCTGTCCCCTTGTGTTGATATGTTTGTATGTCTGTATGCATGTAAGTATGCATGTATGTGAGTATGTATGTGAAAATGCATGTATATGTACTCTGAGCTCCTGTTAACCACACACACACACACACACACACACACACACACACACACACACACACACACACACACACACACAAATTCCTTGGTGGAATAAATCGGATTTCTCCTTGTTCCCCGATGAGCCTCTATCGGGTCTGCTGCCCTTTTGCGTACCTGTCCTCTTCTTGCGCAGGTGTACACGGACCTTTGTTTTCATGGCCGACACGTCATTAATCATTCCCGAAGCTGCACTTGAGCCTGTAATGATACGCGCCGGCTGCCACACGGGACCCGCCGCACAATTGCCTTTCTTTGCACGGCTGCCAAATTGGAGGTGAGCGTCCGTAGCCAGACAGCGCTCTCCCGCGTCCCCCGACTGTCTCATCATTTAGCTATTTATCCATCTGGGCCCGGCCCACGCCCGCACCCGCTTTCCCAGGAGGCCGCAGATTTTTGTGTGTGTGTGTTGGGGGGTGGTTAGATCTCAGGATCAGATTTGTTGCTCAGGGTTTTCGTCTTTGATTGTGTGCCTATAAGTTTGGGATTAAAGACAAATTTCCCACAGGGCTGTGCGGGATTTGCTGCTGCCGTTTAACTGTTTAACCTGGCTTACCGCGGTAGGAGGGGCGAGCCGGTCAACAGGCCCTCCGAGACCCGCCGGCTTGAACCCGAGCCAGTCGGCATCGAGTGGGCTATCGGATCAACACCCTCCCCAAAAATGTGTACAAACACTGAGCTTTTCCCTGGAGAGCGGATTGATACAGTCATATCTCAATATGCCGTTTCTCTCTCACTGTTAAAAATGTGGGTGGCGTGAATGGAAAACAAAGTGTTTAAATCTACAGCTCCTGTGGTCCCTGGAGGTCCCAAAGGGTTAGTTCACACCAGAATGAAAATTCTGTCAATAACTACTCACGCTTATGTCATTCCAATTCTCGGAGACCTTCATTCATCTTCAGAACACAAATGACGATATTTTGGATATTTTCCATAGACAGCAATGGTCTTTAGTAGTTCAGAATATTATGAAGCTACAAGATTACTTTGTACACACACACACACACACACACACACACACACACACACACACACACACACACACACACACACACACACACACACATACACACACACACACACACAAATCATAATGACTTCATTCAACACGATATTCTCCTCAGTGTCAGTATAGGGTGCATGCTCTGGTTGTCTGCTCATTCAAAAAGGAAAAGGTCTGTCATGATTATATTCATTTCAATTTAACGAGTTCATTCATGTTCAGAACACAATGCAGATATTTTGGAAGTAATCCGAGAGATTTTCCATAGACAGAAATGGTACATTTAAAGTCCAGAACAGGACTAAAAACATCTTCAAAATGTGTCCATGTGTCTTATTCATTTTTGGGTGAACTGTCCCTTTAAGTGGCTCAAGAGTGTAGTATATTACTTTTAAAAGTAGCTTTCCCCGACACTGTCATCAGTAACAGAGTTTAAATGTTTGGGGGAACTCAACTTTTAAAGGGACAGTTCACTCAAAATTAAACTTTACTCTATTTTCCTCTATTTACTCTCCCTCAAGTGGTTGCCAAACCTTAATGAATTTCTTTAGTCTGTTGAACACAAAAGAAGATATTTTGAAGAATGGTTAATGGTAAAATTCCAATGGTTATAGCTTTCTAACATTTTTCAAAATATCTTCTCATGTTTACTTATTTATTCATATTCTTTGAAACAAGTAAAGGATGAGTAAATGATGACCGAATTTTGAGGTACGATTTGCTCATCCTGAACTAAATTGGCCGTAGTGTATGAGTGTGTGTGTGTGTGTGAGAATGTGAGTGTATAGGTGTTTCCCAGTACTGGGTTGCGGCTGGAAGGGCATTCGCTGTGTAAAACATATGCTGGAATAGTTGGCGGTTCATTCCGCTGTGGCGACCCCTGATAAATCAGAGACAAAGCCGAAGGAAATTGAATGAGTGTATGAAAGTCAATGGTTACAGGTCTTTCAACATTGTTCAACAGAAGAAAGAGACTTTGAAACAAGTAAATGATGACAGAATTTTGAGTGAACTGTCCCTTTAACACAGGACTGCCCCTTTACCGTGAGGATGTCCCGACTTCATTAACCCAGGACCCAGGATGTTGCGTGTGACTGTACGGAGTCTGCGGGAGGGATCCTGCCCCGGCGGGACTCTCAGCATCAGCAGGTGCTTTTCTGTTCTGTCAAACAGCGTCCAAGCAGATTACACAGATCTGAGGGAGTGTGTGAGCCCACGGCCGCAGATCCGGATCCACAAACACCTGCCTCAGGTGTGCCGCTGCTGCTGGAGAGAGGCCAGAGCTTTGATCGCAGCTCTGGACCCTCATGAGGATACACACACACACACACGCACACACACACACAAACAAACACACAAACTGCTTTTATTCTATCCTATTCTAAATGAAAGAAATATGAAATACTGTGAAAATGAGGGCGACACGGTGGCTCAGTGGTTAGCACTGTTGCCTCACAGCAAGAAGGTTGCTGGTTCGAGCCTCGGCAGGGCCAGTTGGCGTTTCTGTGTGGAGTTTGCATGTTCTCCCCGTGTTGGCGTGGGTTTCCTCCGGGTGCTCCGGTTTCCCCCACAGTCCAAACACATGCGCTATAGGGGAATTGATGAACTAAAGTGGCCGTAGTGTATGAGTGTGAATGTGAGAGTGTGTGGGTGTTTCCCAGTACATGCCCCAGAAGGGCATCCACTGTGTAAAACATATGCTGGATAAGTTGGCGGTTCATTCCGCTGTGGTGACCCCTGATGAATAAAGGGACTAAGCCGTAGGAAAATGAATGAATGTAAAAAAGGCCTTACTCTGTTAAACATCACTTATATATAAAAAAAAGTAGGGCGAATTAATTCATCTGTAAATACCAGACAGAAACCTTTCAACGAGGACGGAAGTGGGCTCTCCGGGGGATCAGCGCTGTCGAATATACGACACTATTGATCTTTAATTAAAGGCACTCTTAACTGCAGCCGAGAGTTAATTCACGAACTAGTGATAATATTTGTGCTCTGCATGAGGAGGTACATAAAAAGTTATCTATTGTCTGAGCAGTTTATCAGCGCAGCCATGGCCGAACGCCTGGGACTTACCAGCAATAACTCAAAATTATGGGTCAATTTAAAACGGGCCCATTCTCAGACACTGAACGCTGCAGGATTACTGCCGATCCGTCCTCGCGTGCATCCAGCGCTAACATGCGGAGCGAAAACGATGACTTTCTTCCTCTGGGAAGGGCGGAGAGTGTCTAGATTCTGTGATTTCACCCTTTCTTATTGATTTCTTCTTGGATGCGGCTATTAACATTGAGCGTGTTCCAGAGGAGCTTGCGGCAGGTATCCAGGCACGAGCGCTGTGTTTTTATAATTAAGGTCAGCTGGGATGCATTAAAGCATTTGAGGTGTTAAAATCGGCGTTCCTCAGAGAGTGAGTTGGTATCGCACGCACTCGTAAATTAGCTGTGCGCTGCTGCCGTAGGAAAGAAGAGCAGAGCTATGAAGAATCTCTGATGTCTTAAGCAGGTTCGGGTGTGGGCTGTGTGATGACCTCGCTAAACACACTACCATTAGGAGAACGTAAGACAAACATGATGCACTGCAAAAATGCCTTTCTTACTTTCTTACTGAGATTTTTTGGTCTTGATTCTAGTCCAAATATCTAAAAACTCTTAAATTAAGAAGACAAGCAAAACATATAGTCTTTTTTTAAAGAAATAATATGCCAAAATTAAGTGAGTTTTCCCCTAAAATGAGCAAATAATCTGCCAAAGACGTAAGCAGAATAATCTCATGTCAAAAGGTAAAACAAAATTATTCTGCTTCCCCCATTGGCAGATTATTTAGCTTGTTTTAAGGAAAAACTCACTTCATTTTGACTCATTATTTCTGAAAACAAGACAATATGTTTTGCTTGTCCAGAAAATGCTTCTTAATTTAAGAATTTGAAGATATTTGGACTAGAAACAAGACAAAAACTCTGAGTAAGAATAATGCATTTCTGTAGGCTGTTCAAATGTTCTGTGAGCATCAGTTAGTGTGCTTTCTTCACAACCAATAATAATAATAATAACTCCTTACATTCATATAGCGCTTTTCGGGACACTCAAAGCGCTTTACACATTTTTTGGGGGGAATCTCCTCATCCACCACCAGTGTGCAGCATCCACCTGGATGACACGATGGCAGCCATATTGCACCAGACCGCACACCAGCTGATTGGTGGAGAGGAGACAGAGTGATGAAGCCAATTATCATATGGGGATGATTAGGAGGCCATGATGGACAGAGGCCAGTGGGCAAATTTGGCCAGGATGCCGGGGTTAAACCCCTACTCTTTTTCCAAGGACATCCTGGGATTTTTAACGACCACAGAGAGTCAGGACCTCGATTTAACATCTCATCTGAAAGACGGCGCTCACTGAGCAGTATAGAGTCCCCATCAATATACTGGGGCATTAGGACCCCCTGCTGGCCTCACTAACACCACTTCTGGCAGCAACCTGGCTTTCCCATGTGGTCTCCCATCCAGGTACTGACCGGGCGCAGCCCTGCTTAGCTTCAGTGGGCGACTATGTGAGAGTTGCAGAGAGCTAGCTGCCGGCTATAGCGCACCTGTCAGGTGACACACAACAGCCAATGAGATGACAGAAAGACCAATCAACTTCCTGCTGAAAAGGAGAACAAATTGAACAATTAAAAACAATCGCTGTCAGATTTTACTGATGATTTGAAATGCATTACTGGCACATGATTTTGGATTCTGCATTTATTTACTACCTAATTTTTGGAGGCCAGTGCATGTTTGTAAATGACAAAAACATTTCATTCAGAAGTCTAAATGTGTCAGTAATGCATCCGCTGCATGGTCTCAAAATATCTCGATGGATATCCACGATTATTTTGATGTTCAAAACTCCACTGAAGGTTTGAGCTTCTCTGTTTTTTTTTACAGATATTTAAGTCAAACATAGTGAAATGAGTGGAACGCAGTGAAGATGTCAGTCAGATATATGGTAATGCCGTGTTTTAACACCAGTATTTATTTGACCATTATGCTAAATTGTCCTCATAAAGCTTCACTTGGCAGCTCCATCTTTCCGCTCTCAGTCTATGAAGCTCTAAAGTGGACCGGTGGGAGAATAGTCCAATATGGCCGCTTTACTAAACAAATAATCATCATCCAGACCCTTGGTGAGGGAGCGATAAAGTTTTAGTCAGCGTCTTTTGGGCCGACTGTCTGCGAGCAGCGTTGCCAAATAATTCCAGTCAAAACGGCAATTGTTGAAAATGACACCAGATTATTTACCTTTGCCCCATAAACGCAAGTGTTCATTTTAATGCACTAAGCTTCTGTTTGAAATTGTTCTTCGGCAAACGGAAACATTGAATGTCATAATCTTAAACCCAGCCTATGAAATAATCGCTCTGAGTATCTTACGCTTTCAGTACTGGGTTTGAGGGAAGATAAGGCTGGGATACTAACCGCTAGCTCGAGTCCACGCAAACCAAATTAATCCACTAATGCGCAGGGCCTGAAGGGAGGGGGCCGCTCCGTTAAGACCACCTTTATTCAGTGGCCTTCAGCGCCCAGAACTAAATGACAGCCGGAAAATCACAGCAGCAGGGTCGTGCACGGTGCATTACGGGCTCCACCGCAGAGCTGGTACAGTATACGCGGTCCTGAATACGCCATCACAAAGAGCAGCTTTTTAAACCACTGCTGACCACAGCCTGAAAGACACAATGCACGCCGTAAAGGAATGCGGCAACACTTACGGAAAAACAGCCAGCCTCTCTTTTGTGCTTTGGAACAATTATATTAGTCCCTGTGACAAAAACATGTATGCATAATTAGCACCTCAGCAATGCGCGGTCTTACATGGGAGCCTAATTAGATGCTAAATTGTCATTGTTTTTTTCCATTTTGAAAACTCTCACGCAGAGAGCCCTTCTGCAAAACTTCGGGCCGAGCATTTCTAACAGTAATTTACACCTATACAATTATAGTGCTCTGGAGAAGATATAGTGTCAGTCCCTTCCTATTTAACAGCGCGACCCGCCGCCCTCCGAGGCTCGAGCAGAACCAGTATTTCCCTGATTAATGGTGAAAAGAGCCAGAGATGCAAACCCTGCCAGGAGAGGTGGGCTGCTCTCAGCCTTTTTATGGAAATTAACCGCAAAACACAGCCAATTAGAAGTGTGTTATTTAGAGCGACTCCCCCCCCCCGACTCTTTTCATTTGGCTGAATAATGACATGGCGTGATATCCAAATCCTCTGTGGCAAATTAATGTGATGTACGCTCTTTGCCAACTCTGAGAGGCGCTCGACTGCGAAAGGAAAGTTACACGCATGCCGCAGTCTCCGACCGACTGTACGGTCAGACCGGACGGGATTCACACGAGGTGCTAATGAAGGCAAAGCAAAGAAACTGACGTGTCTCTTGTGTTCATCAGTAAATAGTAAGTAAAAAAAAAAAAAACAGACTCCCTCTCGCCCACCAAACATTTTTATCAAAAGGTTGTAGAGGCGTACACATCTGCGCAATTATATCAGAGTGACATTACAATCATTACCGTTTGAGGCACTTGTGTCTGAAAATTCCGAGTCAAAAACACCCTGCCTTTATTATGTAAATTAAAATGACACCGTTTGCGAACAGCCTCCTTTGCGTTGATTTTATTGCAGTGTGCTTATGCAAAAAAAAAGCGATTTCTCATTTTGTGGCGTGTTGAGGAACTCGCGGAGAAGGACCCTGAATGTGCCAGAACACACTGTGGAAGTTTCAAAGGGCAGAGTCTCTAGGAAATCTACTTTTTCTTTGGAAAAATGTCACAGGAGAGATGGGAGATTGGCACCACAAAGGGCCTAAAATAGCACGGGCTGCTACGCATTGTCAGACAAGATTTAGACTGAGGCGCTGACTTTTGTTCTGTGAAGTCTCGGGCCCTGAAAAGGAGATTGGAGGTGTAGAAATTGCAAATTATTTTTTCCTCCTGGATATGCGTCGCTCCCGGTCAGGAAACTGGCTGCCCACACCAGAACCCCATTTTCACAGAGGCGCGCTCGTATTCCCGTCTGTTACAACCCTACACCACAAAGGCCGGCGTTTACTTAATGCAGCTTCACCACCCTTGGGACACGTAATAGGATTAGAAATCATTCCTCAAAAATTTACAAAAACAAATCACATGGCAGGGCTTAGAAATTGCTAATAATTTCTCCATAGCCGGTAGATCAAAGGCAGGCAGTGGAGTGACCCCGCTCAGGCGTTTTTAATGAAGGGGTTAATCTTCTCAAAGGTGACCATTCAGGAGCAGCGGTGTGACCAAATGAAGAATTCAGCCCCAGATAATCGGCACACAGGAGCGCTGGGGCCGATCGGCCTGTTTGGACACGGACAGACCATGAGGATGATCCTCGCACCTGCGCGATGGCCTTCGGAAAGAGTCGCTTTCTCAGATAATGATGTCGGTTTTCCTCTTGCCGCAGCATTCACGCTGGGATCCTCAGATGAAACTCTGCATTTCTCCAAGAGGGGACGAGAATGCGTTGGGAAGATGGCTTAATACTGTATACGTACATCAGCCCCCCAATGCACAAGTGCGCTTGGACGTATAATCGTGACTCCCAGAAAATGGGCCTCCCGGTAATTAAGAATAAATGAAATTGCTTATCAATTAGAAGGCGACTGCATACACCATTTGGCTGTGTTCTCTGGGATTAATCAGGAAACCATTGACATTACATTGTTCCATAATTATCATTCATACGTTTTATGGTAATTGGAGAATTTTTCATGGAGGAATTACAATGTCTCGGAAACACCAGACAATATTAACGCTCTCAAATATAAACATTAATTAATTTCCGAGCAAAAAGAGGACGGAGATTGATTGTTGGCATGGAAATGGAAAAGCGTTGACTCTCAAACAATGACTGTAAACAACATTAATGAACTGAAGCCTTGATGAGAGAATATCAATCATGGAGATAATTGATAATAAGGCACGGAAAAAAAAATTGATGCATAAAAACATATGCCGGTCTCAGAGGGGAGGTGAAGAGCCTCGCACGGCCCATGCGCTCAACACTTTTTCAGTCTTAATCAGGCTGAATGTGCTTGCTCAATATGAATATGAAAACAGACTGTATGAATGGGGTTTCTCTTTAGCCAGAGGTCCTGCAGAGTTTAGCTCCAAACTTGCCTGGAACTTTGCACTAATCCAGAAGACCCGGGTTAGCTGGTTCAGGAGTGTTTGATCAGGCCTGGATCTGAACTCTACAGGACATCGAGGGTCAACAGCTGAGGAAGCCTGACATGAGTCGGGGGGTTGGCTAATCCTGTCAATCCAGCAGCTAGCATATATGATGGCTCTCCCTGCATCCCTGCAACATTATGTCTGCTACACTCTCCTAAAATGAAAGATGTGTGTGTGTTTTTTCTGCAGAGGAAGATGAACCAATTTTGGTTCTCCAAAGAAGCATCTTAAATGAACCGAAGTAGTCCGAAGAACATTCTTAGATCTGTGGATGTTGCAGTTTTGGTTTGTAAGATTTGTATCCTTCAGAAAGCAAATGTTTTGACACATTTATTCCATCCCTTGTATTCCTTACAATGTCCCCACAAGTATAGCAATACCAGTAAATTTGGACATTTTTTCAGTTCTCATGAGGAAAACGGCTCATAAGTCAGACAAAATGAAATACTTTGAAAATGTAAAAATGCATCTTGTTGCGTATTGAGTTGGGGCAGAGCAGAGAATATACAGCCTGTACATTAGAAACATCGTTACAGCTGTGGGAAATCCCCATAAAGATCGCTATACAAGTGTGTGTGTGTGTTTCGTTCTCTGAAGTGACCTTCACCTTGAGTCAAAGTTAAGCGCAGTCCTCACACACTTGGGCATTTTATCCATGGGTCACTCCACGGTTCTTCACAGCAGACCCGAGTCATGGCGCTCGGCCAGAGAGTATTGGCACAAGGTTTAATGAGGTAATTAGACAAAGGCCAAGCTGACCCCGAGAGGGTAATACCTGTGAACTTTTACCCCAGGCTCCTAACACATCTCTAGGGAGCACCGGACGGCACGCTGCAAAGGTCAGTGGCCAGAGATCTTCAGTCACGCTCCACACCCGATCCGTCTGATCCATCATTAGGAGCCACAGAGGTTCCACAGCCACTGCAAGAGTCACGTCAACCTAAAAGAAGCCTGAATCAAGGGTTCTCCAGACGTGAGCACTCAATTCGCCTCAATTAAACACCTCGGAGACAATGGAGATTGTAAAAAGTTGCACCTCTGTCCTCGTGTCACTGTCATTACAATGAAAAAAAAACACAGAATTAACCCTCATCGCTTCCTTGCATTGATCCTGGGCTTTTATGGTGTCCCTGGAGCGTGGCAGACAATTACAGATATTATTACATCTGCATTGATTTCTTTAAGAGAGCCCAGCGTCTCCAAGCAATTTGAAAAAAATTACAGTTCGGAAGTGGGCCAATTAAAATGCCCCGGGGCCCAGCGGGGGGACATGCACCTCGCACAACTGTCAGAACGTCAGACCGCTTTCACCTTACAGAAGTCAGACACACACACAAACACACACAGAGACACAAAATACTTAATTATGTGCCGTTTTCCTCATGGGAAAATTTCCTCATGTGCCATTTCCTCATTGGTCCCCATAATGTGATGAATACAAGGTACACACAGACACAAAGTCTCAGTCTCTTCTTTACTGTGGTTTTTGCATACCAAATGTAAACAAGTAGAGTTTTCCAGTACTTGTGCAGCTCTGGACACATACTGCCTCTCTACTTTTTTGATACGAAGGAAAGTTAATGGAGAGGAAATACGGTGCAGTCTTATTTTAGTTCATCTAATGGGCTGCTGATTTGATAAAACAATGAAAGGTGTGTCACAGAGCACCACGACACCCACTTTATCATTAGGGCTCCGTTTAAGAAGTATTTTTGCCTGTATTTAGTTTTTTCTCCATAGAAATCTTCAGAAAAGCAAGATTCTTCATTAAAGACCAAACAAAAGCAGCTGTAAAATAATACACACTGTAACACGTAAAACACGTACAAATAAAACCCTTAACACTTAATAAAGCAATTTTTATTGAGCACTTGAACTATAATAGTGTTGGGTAAAGTTAATTTTAAAAGTAATATATTACAATCAAGTAATTTAAAAAGTATATTTAAAGAAGAGTAACTAAATGTGTTGTTTACTTTTTAAGGAAAATAGTGTGAAAGTACGTGCTATGCTCTTTTAGATTTCTTTTAAACATTAAGAAAGGCTTAAGATTGTAGTATATTACTTTTAAAAGTAACATTACCCAACACTTCTTTTCAGCGACTCAGCATATTAAAACTATACATTGAGAGTGTACCAGAAACTCATTTGCATTATTTGTGGTGGGGGTGTGGTTTGCCTGGTTACAGCATGTGATTTATTGATCTCTCTTTAAGGTCAAATCTTGTCTAGTTCTTTACCTTAATTTACAAGTGCAACTATTTCCCATAAATTACATATATGAGATACCATAGATGTCATATATGCAACATTAAAAAATGGGTGCTTTTTCCACCATTAGAATTACAAATATATATATGTGTGTGTGTGTGTGTTCAAAAATATATATGTGGCCATATACGAACACATACAAAATTATAGCTAAAATATATGAACATATACACTCACCGGCCACTTTATTAGGTATACCTGTCCAACTGCTCGTTAACGCAAATTTCTGAATTTGGCGTTTGACACCATGAAAGCATGGATCCATCCTGCCTTGTATCAGCGGTTCAGGCTGGTGGTGGTGGTGTAATGGTGTGGGGGATATTTTCTTGGCACACTTTGGGCCCATTAGTACCAATTGAGCATCGTGTCAACGCCACAGCCTACCTGAGTATTGTTGCTGACCATGTCCATCCCTTTATGACCACAGTGTGCCCATCTTCTGATGGCTACTTCCAGCAGGATAACGCACCATGTCATAAAGCACCAATCATCTCAGACTGGTTTCTTGAACATGACAATGAGTTCACTGTACTCAAACGGCCTCCACAGTCACCAGATCTCAATCCAATAGAGCACCTTTGGGATGTGGTGGAACGGGAGATTGGCATCATGGATGTGCAGCCGACAAATCTGCAGCAACTGCGTGATGCTATCATGAAAATATGGAGCAAAATCTCTGAGGAATATTTCCAGTACGTTGTTGAATCTATGCCACGAAGGATTAAGGCGGTTCTGAAGGAAAAGGGGGTCCAACCTGGTACTAATAAGGTGTACCTAATAAAGTGGCCGGTGAGTGTATATGTACATGTTAGTAATTCAAATGGTTGAAAAAACAAATAAGCATTTTTCCAACATTTCAAATTATGTGTTGCATATATGACATATTTTATATATGTGAAATCAAATATGAACTTATGTAATGTGCATATATTTCCATACTGTATATCAGATTTCTGCATTCTCATGGTTTGATTCCCAACATTGAGCGCTGGTATGTGCTGGTGCGCAAGTGTCATCATTTAAACGTGACAGATTAACATTTTTAATGGAGAAAGACCCTTTTGAGGTTGCCTGTTTTTCTGTTTTGTTGTTTGATGGACCGTATGCGGTCTGAAGAGCATTTTTCACCGCGCGTAAGAGTGTGTGAAGTGCTATTTTCTTTGGCCTGGGCTTTCTCTACACAAACACCCTGTGAGGAAAAGCACTTTCCCGAATTAAGCCATTAGCATCACGCGGTGCGCTCTTAGATGAGACACAACAGGCTTTGATTGAGATGAGACAGTGGCATCAAAATAGCATGAAGTGGCATTTTAAACAGAGTCCGTGTCCTCCCTTCGGCTTCTTTGTGGTTTTCGCAGTAGAGGAGGAAAATGTTAATTGCTGTTATGGAACCTTAAAGGAATTAGCAGCGATAAGGGCTGGATGTGATAGCGCTGTGTTGTCTGGGCCGAGCGCACGCTTCCTACTCGCTGCTATCAGCCGCAGACAGAAACAAGGCTCATTGTGAAGTACAGAAAACACGGAGAGCTTCACCTCCGCCGACTCAGGGTTTGATTACAGTGCCACTGATAGTGGCACATTCGCCCAAACACCACGTCAGAAATTATCACTGCCTTTCATTAATCCTCTAAGCATCCAAATAAGTTTACTTCTGCTGGATTAAATAAATGCATGACAAATACTAACCTACACCACAACAACAATCCAAACAAACGGTAAGCTGCTTACAGTGCATTTGCAGATGCTACACAAACGTCTCTTTCTTTGTTTTTGTGCCCATAAATGGCGTTGGAGCATTGGAGGGTTTCAGCGGCGGCTCGTAATCCAGGAAGAGAGGAAAAGGAGTTTTCGACACAGGAACACAATGCAAACGTGTGATTAAAGAGAAGCAGCGAACTCTGAATCATCAAGGAGTGACTGATTTCTGTAGTTATCTGGCAGAGGCACATTTACACTGCCGTTCGGGTCATTTTGACCGGCGTTTGTTGTTTAAACTACTTGAAACACTGGTTAAACTATTTACTTATTGTTGAAAATTGGTGCAGATTTGACATTTAGGGTCATGAATGCGCATGCAAAGTTTCAACACACAGATGTCTTTTGGAAAGGCTGAACAGACTTTTTTGTGTTGGTGTCAGATTGAGCTCGGTTTCTATGCAACTCGCCAAAAATCAGCACAGGACATTAATATTTTTAGTTATTTTAAACACTAAAACGTGAAATGCACTAGAATTAACAAGGCTGGTTTCTTACATGTGTAATCTACGCTTAAAATGTATTTAAAATATCAAAATGGAGTACTTAATTGTCCAAATAATTTTCATTATTTGTTTGATTTAAATTTATGAAACTCTTTTTAAGTATGTCAGAAAGTATGCACTAATCTATAAGACCACTGTACGAGTGAGAAACACGTGTAACAAGTCCAAACAGCAATAAACATTCACACAAATCAGAAATCTGATTTATGCCAATATATGCAAATCATGTATATGGCCTACAAGTTCATGTATGGAATTCACAGATATAAAAATGCCATATATGTACACATACATACACTATATATTACAAATATATTTTCAAATATATTATCTATGATTTAATGTATGTTCATATATGGCCATATATCAGATTTCTGTGTAGGAATAATCTTGTCTCCAGGGGAAACGGTACTATTTTACGCATTGGCAGATAAGTGGCTGATTTGTAGGATTAAACATGTCAAGTATGTTTAAAAACAAGTATATTTTAAAAAGTTTAAACATATTTAACATGTTAATTGTGTTTAAAAATGTAACATTTTTAAAAGACGTGGCTAATTTGTAGGAATTCATACAATTTAATATGTTAAGTATTTTTAAAAACTTACAATTTTTTAAAATAAAGGCATGTCCCAAAACCCCACCCCTGAACCCAAGAGAGCATCATTAGGGCATGATCAAATTGAACTATCATGTATTAATAACATCTCACAAATGCCACTAAATCTAAAAGCTACAGTAAATTTACAATTTACAAGTTGGAATAATACTATTTATACTTACTGGCTATCATTTACACTTCACTACACACAGTAACTTTTTTATTTGTCTGTGCATCAAACTGACAATAAAAAAAAACAGAAAATAAACATTATATGGAATTGTTCAATTATTAATCATCTTACTGTTTTTTATATAGATCTTCTACTCTATTACACAAATCTTTAGTGTTATTTTATTTTGTCAAATCGCTGGACAAAAATTGACCTAAATGTTGTACGCATTGTGTTTTAAAAAAACACAACAGGAGGGTTGTAAAGAAATGCAAGGCGTTTTGAGCTGCTGTCAAAACCTCTCCTGGCTTTTTAACCCGCCATTCTCGGAGAAACACAAAGAGCCGCAGTCTCTCGAGTTAAAATAGAGGAACTTTACATAGCACATTGTTTAGGCTGAGATAAAACCTCATTGAGAGTGACCCTTGAGTGATCAGCCAGTATTGAGGGCATTGGCTGTCGGCTCAGATTTGAGGCGCGTGTGGAAACTGAAACTGAGCCTTTAGGACGGGCGGAGCGGGAAGAGGAAGAGGATTCGGCATGGGTCGAGGGGTCTGACGGCTAACTGTCATGCTAATTGCTAACGTACGACACACAACGCCACATGCATTACAGAGACTGAGGCGTCAGGTGGCCACGGAGCCTCGGAAAACAATCATTACAGCAGTGCATTTCACAAAGAAAAAAACTCGGATTTTCAATTTCAGTATTTTATGTTCATTTCAAAGTGCTATGTATCATTTACAACCATACGCACATGACTTATTTACTGGTATTGCTATTCTTGTGGGGACATATATGTATGTACGTCCCCACAATGTAAAGAATACAAGGCACACACACACACAGTATGGGCTAAATGTGCCTAATCATTTGCTTTCTGAATGCAGCAAGTTAAGGACACAAATATTACATTTAAACAGTTGAACGCATAAATATTAGCCCAGGCATTCAAATATTTAATTTTTTAAGCACAATTTTAAATATAGTAGTTTTTTGCCTTCGCCATGATGACAGAACATCACATTTTACTAGTTATTTTGTAAGATACTAGTATTCAGCTTAAAGTGACTATTAAAGGTTTAATCAGGTTAACCTCTTTCTCATAGTTACATCGAAAAAGTATTCAGAAGTCAGATTTTAAGTCTGAAAACCTGGAATGTCTCTACCGAACCTTTTTTTCTGCAATTAAGAAGTTTGTTTTATGTTATTCTTATAAATGTCATTTTCAATTGTGTACAACTGTTCAAACTTGTTTGTTAACCTAGAGATGTGCAGTGCCATTGATGTGATCAAAGACCTGTGAAGAGATGATGCCAAGGTATCCATAATCCTGGACCAGGCCGTATCCTGATCACCCGCCAGTGACCTACTCACACCTGCAGCTTCTCCAGGATGGACGTCCAGCGTTCTCCAGCCTCCGGCACCTAGACTGCAGCTCTGCACAAGAAGTTTGGCCAGAGGAGAAATGGTCGTGCCCAACTGAGCCTGGTTTCTCTCGAGGTTTTTTTACTTCACTTTCGTCAATTGGTGACGGACAATTTAGTTGATCAATTCCCCTATAGCGCATGTGTTTGGACTGTGGGGGAAACCGGAGCACCCGGAGGAAACCCACGCCAACACGAGGAGAACATGCAAACTCCACATAGAAATGCCAATTGACCCTGCCGGGACTTGAACCAGCGACCTTCTTGCTGTGAGGCCACAGAGCTAACCACTGAGCCACCGTGCTGCCCTAATTACATCATCAAAATCGTATATAAATTAAAGAAAACATGGTCACACTTTATTTTGAT
>CAIGQV010000903.1:527510-543432 GCA_903798115.1 Danio jaintianensis
GGTAACACAACAACTATAGTAAGTGATCTGTTGTGGTGATTGTACAGCTGCTATGGTAACACAACAACTATACTTTAACGAAACAAACCTCACGTATTTTTGACTTATCATTTCTGAAAACATCTTTTTTTGCTTGCCTAGAAAATACTTCAAATTAAAAAAAAAGATCTTAAATCAAGGACCAGAAACATAATTATACTGGTAACTAAAACTGGAATAACTCTAAGTAGAAAGCAGTTTTTTGCAGTGTATCACAAAAAAAAATCAGATTGTATGTTGTACAGTTCAAGCTGAAAGAGTTTCTTTGACTGATGGACGTTGAAGGCATTCCTGTAATGACCTTACGGGTTATTTAATGCTGTCAGAGATGACGAGTATCAGCGAACACTTGACCATATTTCTCTGTTTGTGTTCAGTTTTCCCTGTGATGACCTGCACTCCAGCATCTCCTCCTCTGGAGAATTACACACACAGAAGATCCACACAAAAGCCTTCAGTCAACACACCATTTAACATCCATTATCACTCGCTGAACGTGTCGGGTAAACGCATCTTCATTGATCCGCCGCGCAGACAGAAATATGTTTTCAAAAGCAGAGAGCAAACAGAAAGGCATCACTGCAGACGTGGCATATGCTGGGAGAGTAAATAACACTGCAGACTATCAGCCCATCTGCAAACACTACATATTAAAGGGGCCACAATCACTTTAAGGGTTGTGTGGCAACAGTGTGTGAATATCTCCAGCCTCTAATGGTGAACATGAATAAATTGTATTTTTATAATCACACTTGATAAAGGAAACACTTTGATTGACATTCTCCCTTTGTACGTGTCATCAGAGGGGGAAAGCCCCGCCCACTAGTCTCCCTCATTAGCATAAACAGCCCTGAGTGAGAAGCAGCCATCCGTCCATTAGCCATTAGAGTGTTTGAGCTGCTGAAGATAATGTCAGCTAACACTAATGCTGTGTTCACACCAGATGCAGCAAGCGCAAATAAATCGTCATATTCACGCATAAATAGACACATGAACATTTTGAGTTTACTTGCTTCATTCGCGCGTCAAATTCACTTCACAATAGATGTGGATTCATGTCATGGGCGGGGCTTCTGTCTGCCCGGTGACTCTAATTTCTAATTTCGTTGCTAAATGGCTAACATGGATGTTATTGATATAGTAGCTGTGCTTTATGTGCTTTAGGAAGGCTGAAAAACAGCATACATTCATTCGGCACCGTGTCTGAGTCCACTAGATCCTTTCAGAGGTGCAGCAGCTCTGTGAGTTCATCAACTCCTCCAGAAACTGTACCTGGATGATGGAGGCTTTCAGCGGTGCTTCAGACTGAGCTGAGCAAAGCAACATTTTGTGTCTGCTGGTTTGTTTACTTGCGGGAGTTCCATTGGCATTTTCCCGAACGTTAATTCTGACCAATCGAAAAGCAGTTTAGGAAATACGATTTTGTCACATGACTGCATTTGGTTCTTTTCAACTGGTTCAGACCAAAGCAATCAGTGTGGTGTGAAAAAAACCCCAAAACGGCAGAAAAATACTACAATGTATCATTTGTTGCCCTTGGTCCGGACCAAATGAACCGAACCACAGATGTGAAAGCACCCTTATTTTACATCTTGTATAATAGGTCCCCTTTAAAGGGACAGTTCACTTCACCCAAAAGGGAACATTTACTCACTATTTACTCTCCCTCGTGAGTTTCTTTCTTCTGTTGAACCCAAAAAGATATTTTGAAGACGTGTAACCACTGACTTCCATAATAGGAAAGCAAATGCTATAGAAGTCAAAGGATACTTTTCCAACATTTTCCAAAACATCTTCAATTGCATGAGAAACAAGTAGATGACGAGTAAACGATGACAGAATTGTAATTTCAGAGTGAACCATCCTTTTTATGTGTGAGATGCTGGGTTTTCTGCTGTATCAGTTCATTTACATCCGCTCTGAAATAATGGCCCGAGTGTTAAAGTGCTGCGTGACGAAGAGGATGCGCTGTTTTAATAATAATCTGGGATTTGCCAGAGCTTGTTAAAGTGCAGCTTTTCTGCGGGGAAAGAAATGTGGAAATTGCGGCGGAGAGTGAATTGCGGGTTGAGGGTCTCGCAGCGGGAGTCGGATCGCTCTGCTTTAATGACACATAAGCAGAGCGTCTCCGAGCGGCGGAAGGCACATTACCAGCCCGATAATGCCAGCCGTTTGCTGTGCTGTGTTTTATATTGGCTCTGGAGCAATCTTCCCCTCCCGACTCGCTCCTGTAATGCACAGTGGGTAATTCACACTATATTAAAAACTGTTGGTGCAACAAAAGCATCTAATCACCAGCGCAAATGATCGTCTGCAAATGGCGTGAAGAGCGCGTCCCAGAATCCTCTTCTTTACAGAGTGTCAAGTGTTTGTTTTGGGAAACTGGAGGAGAACTGGCGGCTCTGTCTTGTAAGAGGCTGATTAAATCTCTAACTCTGGAAGCACAAACTGTAGTGTTTATAGTAGTGTTTTGGTCAATTGTTTGTAGAACTTGACGATATGACAAAAATCTCATATCACAAAATAAGTAATCTGATATCCTGACAACAATATACTATATATAGTACATACAGTAGTCAACATTTGAAGTGGATCAATACCTTCTATCAAAGTGGTCCTAATAATATTGAACAACACTGTTGAAATTGTTATAATGAAATTGACATTTTTATAATGGACACCAAGACTAACACACACACACACACACACGCACACGCACACGCATGCACGTTATATGTAATGGTGTCATGAAAGTGTCACTTTATATTTGAATATAGTGAATTTTAATTACACTGCAAGTTAAAGTCGCGGATGTTTTTAGTTTTTTAATTTAAATGTAAAAGGTCAGAGCTGTAACATTTAAGGTATATTTCACTAACAATACATACAACAAGCCAACTATAGTGAAGTGCTCAATGGTAATGTTTGTAATGCTAATGTTTTTCAAACGTTCCCCCAACAATTCAATGATAATGCTTTTTTGCTAACATTTTTCGAACGTTCCATTAACAACTCAATGGTAACGTTTCTAACGCTAACCTTTTTAAAACGTTCCACAAACAACTCAATGATAATGTTTTTGCTAACATTTTTAGAATGTTCCATTAACAACACAATGATAACGGTTTTATCCTCAAATTTTTTGAACATTCAATTAAAACTCAATGGTAATGTTTATAATGCTAACATTTTTAAAACGTTCCCCCAACAACACAATGATAACGTTTTTATCCTAACATTTTTAGAACGTTCCATTAACAACTCAATGGTAACATTTATAATGCTAATGTTTTTTAAATGTTCCCCCAACAACACAATGATAACGTTTTTATCCTAACATTTTTAGAACGTTCCATTAACAACTCAATGGTAACATTTATAATGCTAATGTTTTTTAAATGTTCCACCAACAACACAATGATAACAATTTTATCCTAACATTTTTAGAACGTTCCTTTTAATCAGTTTGATTTCAGCCTGAATTCACGGTGAAATCCTGAGGACTCTTTTGAGGCCTGTTTCGTGTTAGCATTAGTGTCAGGAGCTCCAGAGGTGTGCAGATCAGCCACCTTACAGCCACACGTGTGTTTTCTGTGTGTTCTTCTGAGATCTGATTACAGTTCCCGCTTCAGTCAGACGAGCTGCTGAACACAAGCCGATTATGGATAACAAGCACATTACAGCACAGCGGGCGGCTCCGCAACTCTTTCCACATCTCACTGACTGCAAAAACACGTTCGGGAGAGCAGGACTGATCTGTCTGACGCGTCTGATGACCAAACTCACACTTCATTCACTGTTTACCCAATTACCATCCATGAGGACTTCAGAACGGGCAACTTCAGTGCTGGAGAGTTAGCTCAAATGCTAATCAGCCTCACTGCAAAACATGCTTTTCTTATTTAGAGTTTATGTCTTGTTTCTAGTCCAAATATCTAATAATTCTTAAATCAAGAAGCATTTTCTAGACAAGTAAAACATATTATCTTAAAAAAATATCTCTTTAAAACAAGTGTAACAAGCAACATGTGCTCATGTGTATCATATTAGCTTGAGAGTTGTCTGTATATGCTATAAAAAATAGAAGTGTCTGAGTGAAAGTGTAAGAAAGCTCATTTTCATCTCCATGCGGCGTCATCTGGCTCTCACCTATGTTTGTTTTCTAATGAAGGCCTGTGTCTTTAAATGGGCACCCTCACATGCTCACAGGTATCATAATGACTGTTATCACACCTGTGTGTGTGTGGAATAATCCTCATAATCACACAGATGACCACACGGCGGACCACTGTTGCTATTGTAAGCTGGAGTTTCTCTTTGGAGATCTGAAGAAAGGCAGTACGGTGGCTCAGTGGTTAGCACTGTGGCCTCACACAGCAAGAAGGTCGCTGGTTCAAGTCCCAGCTTGATTTGTTGGCGTTTCTGTGTGGAGTTTGCATGTTCTCCCCGCGTTGGCGTGGGAGAACATCTGAAACACTCAGTACTGGGAAACACTCATTCACACACACACTCATACACTACGGCCAATTTAGTTCATCAATTCCCCTATAGCGCATGTGTTTGGACTGTGGGGGAAACCGGAGCACCCGGAGGAACTTTTATATCCTAATATTTTTATTTTTAATATTTTTATGTCCTATATATAAAGTTAGAACATTAGGACACGCAAAATTTCACCAATAATATATTTAGTTTGAGCTTCTCAAATTGCAAAATGTTCTGATTTATCTTTATCTTTTTTTTTTTCTGCTGTTTATGTTGCTTTATATTGCAAAGTGGTATCTGTGAAAGAGATTATATTTGTATATAATTCTCAGCACATGCGGGACTGTAGTCTGATTGTAGTTCTGTTGCTTTAACCATTGTGTATTCTTCAAATCGACTCCACTTTGGTTATGTTCGGGGCTGTTTTTGCCCCATTGACTTCCATTATAATCACATTTTTTGACTGCAAAACCATGACAGCATATATGTGACAGATTGTTGGTGGTTTGTATTTTTAGAAATAGTAAGTCAAAATTAAGTGAGGGGTGACACAGTGGTTAGCACTGTGGCCTCACAGCAAGAAGGTCGCTGGTTCGAGTCCTGGCTGGGTCAGTTGGCGTTTCTGTGTGGAGTTTGCATGTTCTCCCTGTGTTGGCGTGGGTTTCCTTCGGGTGCTCCGGTTTCCCCCACAGTCCAAACACATGCGCTATAGGGGAAGCGCAATTGATGAACTAAATTGGCCATAGTGTATGAGTGTGTGTGTGAATGTGAGAGTGTCTGGGTGTTTCCAAGTACTGGGTTGCAGCTGGAAGGGCATCCGCTGCGTAAAACATATGCTGGATAAGTTGGCGGTTCATTCAGCTGTGGCGACCCCTGATGAATAAAGGGACTAAGCCGAAAAGAAAATGAATGAATGTTCAGTTTCTTACACGAAGCGACTGTTTGGCTTCACAAGACCTTAGTGTGTCATCAGGAGCCATGGATATTGATCTGGACTCGTTTCAATGTGTTTATTTTTAATCTAAAAAAACATTCACTGCCATTATATGAAGCACCAAACGCCACAGATTCAGCTCAAAATCTACTTTAATGTTCGGCTGAAGAACAAAAGTCATCTCGGATGACCTGTGGGTGAGTAAATCAACAGGAGATCTTTATTTTTGGGTGAACTATCCCTTTAAACCAGATAATATCGCTATCAGTGATGCACCAACAGAGCACCCTGTGCACGGGACGCCCAGGAGCGGTTGCAGTAATGCATCAAACACATGCACGTCCCCTGACGGAGCAGTGAAGCATGCTGGGACGCTGTTCTCCATCTCATCACCTGTGCTCATCGTCTATATATGAGCTGGGTCTGTGGCCGTTTATTACCCTCAACTGCTCCCACCGGCAGCCTTTATATGCTGTAATAACCCACCTATGCTGGGCTTATCATATTCAAGCCGCCCACAATTAAATGCAAGCCTTGTCATTCGGGCACTTGGGGAAATCTGCCGGATAGTTCTGCAGCGGGGCCAGTAGATTAAAAAGCCTGGGTTTGTTTTACATAAAGGCTGGCGGTGTTGCAATAAATCACTTCTGCTGACGCCACACTTTCTGCTTTAATACCTGACCTCACCGCGGTATTTCACACTGTGATGGATTCACTCTGGTTTACATTCGTGGAGAGCAAAGAGGACATCAGGAGCATCTCTGCGCTTATTCCGGCTCTTATTGTGTGTTTGCAGGTTATTCCTCATGTTTATCAGTAGCAGAAGTGATGTTTTAGTGCATTTAGTAGTGTACTTTAGAATCGTACACTTACAGCGGGAAAAACAAGCATTGAACACTGAAAAAATGCCTTTCTTGCTTAGAGTTTTTGTCTTGTTTCTAGTCCAAATATCTGAAAACTCTTAAATCAAGAAGCATTTTCTGGACTAGCAAAAAAGCTTGTTTGTTTTAAGAAATAATGAGTCAAAATGAAGTGAGTTTTTCCTTAAAACAAGCAGAATAATCATCCAATGGGGGAAGCAGAATGATCTAGTTTTTG
Organism: Danio jaintianensis; assembly: GCA_903798115.1. Lineage (NCBI taxonomy): Eukaryota > Metazoa > Chordata > Actinopteri > Cypriniformes > Danionidae > Danio > Danio jaintianensis. The sequence continues at coordinate 534,067 of CAIGQV010000903.1, forward strand.
GTTTGAAGTAAGTATATTTAACTTCCCTCATTGGCAGATTATTGTGCTTGTTTTAAGGAAAGACTCACTTCATTTTGACTCATTATTTCTGAAAACAAGACAATATTTTTGACTTGTCTAGAAAATGCTTCTTGATTTAAGACTTTTAGGATATTTGGACTAGAAACAAGACAAAAACTCTGAGTAAGAAAAGCATTTATTGCACTGCATCATGCTCATCCAGTCTGATCTGCACTGTAATAATGAAAGGTTTTTACTCTCGATGTATAAATCTGTTTTTCTGATATGCATGTAAGAAATGATGTCTGTAAATCAGTCTGGTTTGCTGCAGAACATTCTTCAAGCCTGGATGGTTTCATTTCTCTTTCTCATTCAGATATTTTGAGCTCTAAAGCTCGTCTGAAATATAAATGTCCAAAACTCCACTCTGCTCTGCTCGCTTTGACAGATTTTTCACAAAGCAGAGATGGGAAATGATAACATTAAACCTGCAATTTGATCAAATCAGACAGAAGCATTGATTAAAAATCATTTTTTTTGCCAAACCTGCCAATGGCCAGTGACATTAAAAAAATGTACCAATTTTTTTCAGCCATGAATTTCTTTTTGCAGGCAGTTTGTACTACTACTACAGCAACTAATCATATTTACAATGTTTTAGCTCATCATTGCTGAACATTCAAGGACAAAATGAATAAAATCAAACATATTAATAAGTTTGTTAAAACCAGTTTCTTTGAACATTCATTCATTCATTTTCCTTCGGCTTAGTCCCTTGTTTATCAGGGGTCGCCACAGCGAAATGAACCGCCAACTATTCCAGCCTGTGTTTTACACAGCGGATGCCCTTCCAGCCTCAACCCAGTACTGGGAAACACCCATACACTCTCGCATTCACACACACACTCATACACTACGGCCAGTTTAGTTCATCAATTCCCCTATAGCGCATGTGTTTGGACTGTGGGGGAAACCGGAGCACCCGGAGGAAACCCACGCCAACACGGGGAGAACATGCAAACTCCACACAGAAACACCAACTGACCCAGCCATTAATTAATTTTATTGACTGAAAGCCAGACAGTCAATCCAGCAATCTCTCACATTGTGCAATTGGTCCTAGAAATTCCTTTTGCACCGGTTGCCATGTCTTCTTTTTTAAATCTTATTTTCCTATTGTGTGTATCTGGAGATCCTACATATTTCTCTATTATACACTCCTAAAAAGCAAGGGTTTTCTGCTGCGCTCACTTCAAGGACATATGATTTGATGACATGATTTTGATCTCTGCAAGATTCTCTTATGGACAGTCTTCATTCATTAATTTTTTTTTTGGTTTAGTCCCTTTATTAATCAGGGGTCGCCACAGCGGTATGAACCGCCAACTTATCCAACATATGTTTTACACAGCGGATGTATTTTAGTCCTGCATTTAATGCATGGTTACCCGTAGCAGCATCAGCCATTTTCTGCTGAACTACGGTAGCTGCGCAAGGACAAAATAAAGAAAACGCCTGCATGTTTTAACCACTAGGGGGCACCAAACCATCAATCATATATATAATTCTAATTTCATGTCATTCATCACAATGAATCAGTTATTCTCTATTACCACTGTTACATTAACCCTTGTGTACTGTTCAAATCGACTCCCCTTTCGTTATGTTTGGGGCTGTTTTTGCCCCCATTGACTTCCATTATAACCACATTTTTTGACTGCAAAGCCATGACTGCATATACTCATGCATTCTTAATTGTTGCTGGTTTTCCCTGTTGGGAAGAGGGACAATTTGTCATTTTTACTGTTGATCATTAGTTGTTAGCATTAACCCTTTAGACAGGCCTGTGCTGAAGAGTTTCTGTCTTTTATATGGAGTTCAGTGGAGTAAAACAGCAGATCATAGTGTGTGTGCAGAAATACACTCACTGTGTTCACTGTGTTGTGAGAGCTCGGGATTATTTTGAGTTTCTCAAACATATCAAGGTAAATGTGCAAACAAAGCAAGCCAGAAACTAAGTTTTTTTTGCACTGCAACTGATGATCAACGGTAAAAATGACAAATTCCAAATTAAGCCTCAAAATCACCCCAGAGTGGATGAAAACGACCCAACAGCACACAAGGATTAAAAAAAATCACTCAGTTATCAAAAAAAGTTATGACTAGCGGATAATGAAAGCGTTCGTCTACTATAATATCTCTGTAAGTCTTCTTCGTCAGATGCTTCAGAACGCAATGTCTAGACTGCTAACTAGTGTAGAAATAAAGCTGTGATGGTATCGCTCCAGATGTAGCCTCATCGGCATCCTGTCTGTTTCAGGATTCAATTGAAGATGATGTTGATTGTTATTAAAGCTGTTAATGGACGAGCCCCGGCTCCTGTTGGCATTCATCTTCTGGTCTGCAGAGAAAGCACTTCTTCATGTCCTGAGGCCACGGCGCAAATTAAAAGGTGACAGAGCCTTTGCTGCTACTGCTGCTCCTATTGAATCAAATACCAGGATATTAAGAACACTATACTTCCCAATCTAGACTCAACACTCATTTATATTGTATTAAATTATATCTTTCTATTTGATTTTTGACTTTGTTTTGTGTGTGTATCTCTGATTGACAGGACAGGATTACATTATACAAGACGATGCTATTTCAGTCTTTCTGCTTCAAATGTTTGTGCGTTTGATTTGATGTTACTTTTCTGTTTCACTGAATTCAGTTAACCAAATTTATTTTAGATACACACACTGCACAAAATGCTTAGTTTTAGCCTGGCTTTTAGTCCAAATATCTAAAAACAATAGTCAAAATTCATTAGTCAAAATTAAGTGAGTTTTTCCTTAAAGGGGTGGTCCAGAGTGTATTTTTAAGGCCTGGTTGTGTTTATAAGATGCAAAGCAATGTGTGCTCATGCTTCATTTGTAAAAAATCACGTTATGTTTTCATATATCTTACTTTGATTATATACAACTACTCAGCTTACATGAAAACAAATGTCATATTTCCTAGTTCCTCCGAAAGGCCCTCCCTCAAGAGGCTGTGATTGGTCAGCTAACATAATGTGCTGTGATTTGCGGATTGGCTCCACGCCACCAGGAAAACCATCACGTGCCTTCAAGCACGCGCTTTTGCGCTGTGTAAACACTGTCAGTCAGAGAAGCTGTTAGCCGTATTAGTTTGTGCCTGAATCAGACAGAAAATGAAGGCACACAGCTGAACCTCACGCCTGCTCTCTAAAATAAAATCTGACAAGTGTCTTTCACATCTATTCGGAATAAGCATGTGTAAGTAATATGAAACATTCACATATCTGTTGCGAGTGTGTTATTTGAGATGTAGAACGCTTGGAAAGCAGCCACATAGAGAGACACTGCAGCGCTGGTGAAGATGTTTACAGCGGTTTGACTGAATATGAATTTGTAGCTAAATTGTTAACGGTGCCAAACAGCATTTCCCGTTGTTTACATCCTTGTTTACGTCCTCGCTACAACATACCGTTAACGCTCGAAACTGTGCATGTAATAGATCAATTTTAACAAATACAAATACTTACAGGTTGTGGCTCACAGTCCACAGCTTCGTCGGTTGGAGGAGTTTTTAGCCGAATCCAGCACTGAACTGGGAGAGATTCTGGAAGTTCTCCTTTGTCAAATACTAGCTATATATTTTTTATAACTCTCTGGAACATGATTTAAATTAAACTATAAGCACTTCTCTCTTTGTGTTGTGTCCTTTGGAAGCCCAAATACAGAAACAGAACAAGCTCTGTGGAAATAGCAGCGTTTGGACGGCATTTTAGCTTTCTCTGCTACATTACAGCACTACAGCGCCTCTGGCCACACCCTTTTGCTGCACGGGGTGTGTGCGCGTGGTGAATGCGCACGTCCCTGTGATCTCACTAACCTGGATGTATTTTTTTGTAGTCCCCAAACTTCGTTCGTTGTAGGCTTTGCTAAGCTAACTCTGTAAAAGCCAACGTCTCCCTCTGCATTGAACTTTGAGCGTCTTACATTCAGAGATGTTGTTTATGTTCACACAGCTGCATTACACATCAACTAAAGTTTAAAATATGATATCGTAGTGGACCACCCCTTTAAAACAAGCAAAATAATCTTCCAATGTGGGAAGCAAAACAAAAGATCACTTCACCTACCCCACTAGCAGATTATTTTGCTTGTTTTAAGGAAAAACTCACCTAATTTGGAATTGTTTTGGTCTGAAAACAAGACTACATTTTATTCTTGTCCAGAAAATGCTTCTGGATTTAAGACTTTATAGATATTTGGACTAGAAACAAGACAAACACTCAGAAACTCTTTTTTTTTGCAGTGGACCATCAGTATGAACAATCCGAAAGCTAATATTTTCAGAATCCTTCCTTGCCGGTGTTCTTCAAGAGTGCATAAGTTGATGTATTAGTGCTACTTTCTAAAGCAGGTTTGAGCACACACACACACAGCGGTGTAAAAGCGTGCGCGGGTGCGATCTGGATGTCTGCCGCTGTGTTTACGCTCATAACAGTAGCTAATTAAGTCCTCCTGATGGAAGGCAGAGCTGATTACACCACAGCGGCTCATCATTAACATCCTCTGCGACTGTGGAAGCGGGTGAAAGACCAATCCCTTTGTCTGCTTTCTCCGGCTGTAATTGTGTGTCATGTGTTAAAGGAATTAGTCCGCCGCAATCCTCAGGCCACTAATGACGTCTGAGGAGCCCAATCACGGCCAACAAAGAGTAAAGCGAGCAGGACCACTCCAGAATATATACTACTTTAATTCTTTAAATCATTTCACCTGTCCAGGTTCTTTATACAGTGTAAAAAATTAACAGTTTCAGTATTTTCCAGTTGTGAATTGCATTATGGGATGTTGATCTCTGCTCTGTGGACTTTTGATGTCAAAAATTCTACTGTACAATTTTCTACAGTGACTTTTGTTTATAATTATGATTGTTTTGAGCAATATTGTACTCACTCATTCATTCATTCATTCATTTTCTTTTCAGCTTAGTCCCTTTATCAACTGTTAAAGGGACAGTTCACTCAAAATTCTGTCATCATTTACTTGTTTCAAAGTCTCTTTCTTCTGTTGAACACAACAGAAGATGTTTCGAAAAATGTTGAAAGACCTGTAACCATTGACTTTCATACACTCATTCAATTTCCTTCGGCTTTGTCTCTGATTTATCAGGGGTCGCCACAGCGGAATGAACCGCCAACTTATCCAGCATATGTTTTACGCAGCGGATGCCCTTGTGCCATTAGCTAACACATGATTCTCCAATCAGACAATTCCTAAGTCACTATAAATAACCATAGTCTTCACACCACAATCATCTTCATCTTGAAGAATCCCCCTTCCTCCCCTATTTCTCCCCCCTTTTTCCTAGATTGGGTGGCATGGCGGCCCAGTGGTTAGCACTGTTGCCTCAAAGCAAGAACGTCATTGGTTCTAATCCTTACTAGGCCAGTCGACGTTTCTGTGCAGAGTTTACATGTTCTTCCTGTGCTTGCGTGGGTTTTCTCCGGTTTCCTCCCACTGTTCAAAGACATGCGTCATAAGTAAATTGACTAAACCTAAATGGCATCTTAGTCGAGTTCTTAGCCAACAGTATTTTTCCCTCATAAAGCAAATTTGTCATTAGCCACAAATAAGCAGGGGAGTTCTCGAGATCTACCTAAGCTCAATCTCCCCTCTCGCCCTGCAAACGGGAGGGAGCCCCGGGCTCGAGGATCTTCTGAGCTCAGAGCTCCCTCCCAGGACAGCATGCCAAACACACATTATAATCAATCATCAGCTAAGTATGAACTCTTGAATTGAGATTAATCGTTTGACAACACTAAATCTAATATTTCTGTTCAATGGCATTGTTTATATTCTGCTCTCCAATCTGGCCGACTGATGACGAGTCGTGAAATCACACAACTTTGAATAATTTCTTCTTTTTGAAGCTTCACCTGATTGTATGTAAGCTCTCAAGTTCACATCTTTTCACGTTTTTGTGCTTCAAATAGTGTAGAAAGGACTCCTCACATGTCTTTCACATGTCTCAGCGTAATGGTCACAGGCTGACAATAAGCAGACGTGTTTTCCTCATAATATATTAGCATTGGGATTATCTCGCTTAACACACTTGCTAAAATCCTGCGTAAACATTTACTATTAATTTGCAGCACCACAAAAGCTGCTGTTTTACATAAAGCTGATCAAATGAAGTTGTTTGCCGCACAGCTCTGTCTGCTGAAATACAGAAAGGAAAGAAAGGAAGCGATTTTTCTTGTGGAAATGACACCCAATGGCGGCTCTTTCGGGTTTTAGCGTGTCCTCCTGCCCGTCTGCGGCTGCTATTCGGCCTCACGATGCTTTTCAACCTGCCAGACGCTCCACGCCACGCCAAACAGACGATGTGATTGGTATTAGAATAATCCTTTAATTACTTCATGCAGAAATGAGGCGGAGAGATCTTGTTTTGCATAAAGTCTTTGGTTAAGTCCCGCCACTTCGGCTTCCTCTGTTTGTGATGGCTCATATATCGGCGGAGGAATAATCCGGCCTACATTTACAGGATATTTTTCACAGAACGCTTATGATTTTGCAGACGGACACAGAATTAGGCTCAGTGTGTGATTCCTCTTCATGTCTTTCTCTGATGAAGATAATAAACAGAAATGCGCACATGTTTATAATGTGACCTCTGACCTCCAGCTCAGAACATTCAGAAGAAAACTCCAGCTCTGAGATGACCTTAAATAAGATGTTATGAAGTTTGAAATTGAATTAAATGACCTAAATTTGACTTAATTGTTTGTTTCTTCCTCCTTTGACCACATTTATTAACATGGACTTCTTGATTTTGGACATTGTAAATCTTTGAGTGTTTAAAAAGTGGGTTTCAGACCTGGAAGAGTCAGAGATATTAATATAGTGTTTGCTCATTTAAAGAGGTAGAGATACAAAAATAAATAAATGAATTAATTAAATGAATTTAGGAAATGCTGTACTGACTAGACAATTCGTTGACAATAAAATCTCTAAATTACATTTATTACATTTTTATTAGCAAATTTAGATATAGTATTGTATTAAGTGTGAACATTATATTGTGTAGAATTCATTCATTCATTCATTTTCCTTCGGCTTAGTCCCTTTATTCATATGTTTTACACAGAGCGTGCCCTTTCAGCTGCAACCCAGTACTGGGAAACACCCATACACACACACACAGTCATACACTACGGCCAATTTAGTTAATCAATTCCCCTATAGTGCATGTGTTTGGACTGTGGGGGAAACCGAAGCACCCGGAGGAAACCCACGCCAACACGGGGAGAACATGCAAACTCCACACAGGAACACCAACTGACCCAGCCGAGGCTCGAACCAGTGACCTTCTTGCTGTGAGGTGATTGTGCGACACCACTGAGACACCATGTTGCTTAATTAAAAATTAAAAATATATATAATTAAAATTTTAAAACAGAGAGCAACATGAGAACTGTAATAAACCTACTAAAAGTCCCTTCTATCCATAAATAGCATGCAAAAAATACTACCTACTGCGCCACCGTGACACCCTATATATATATATATATATATATATAATGTAATTTAGTATTCAAATTTAGATATGTCAAGTTTTAAAAAATGTTATTGGGTAAAATGTTAATTGTTTAAATGTTTAAAAAATAGTGATATAAATAATTTAATTAAATAAATAATTCTTAACTAGGGAAGCAACATACATTTATTGGTAATAAAAGTGTACAGCACGAAGGACAATCAATTTGTTGAATTTAATCATTTTAAATACTGATTTAATAATAATACACTGTAAAAAAAATCCATAAATTAGCAGTTTTCCTTATTTTGTGATTCATGTTTTTATTTTATTTTATTATTTCTGCTTCTGAACTGCATTATGGGGTCTTGATCTTTCTTCCAACAAATTTTAACCTTGAAAAGTTATAAAAAGTGAAGATTTGTAATAATCTGCAGTGCTATATTGTCTGGGTTGGTGTTGTATATTCCGCTACAAACACCTTGTAATAAACTGCAGCACATTTTCTGCTATTTTACAGTCTTATTTCTCTAGATATTATACATTATACTATTTCAAACCACTAAAATGTCAGTAAAAGTCACTTTGTTAAACTGTAGAGTTGAATTTTCAGCATCAGAAGTGGACAGAGCAGAGATCAACATCCCATAATGCAATTCACAACCGTAAAATACCGAAACTGTTTATTAACAGATATTTTTGAACAGTGCATATAGAAATCTACATGCTGTAATCAGCTTTGTCAGTCCAGCAGAAACATCAGAAATATCTCAATGATCACCCCAGGAGACCTTCCTCATGACAAAAACTGTGTTGGATCCAAATTGCTGTGATGCTTTTGGAGTTTTTCATTTGCGCTTCATATGCATGGAGGAGTGTGTGCATAATGAAGAGCAATTACAGTGTTTTCATGGCATGTAAATGCAGCGGTGTCAGCTTTAATGCACTCGTGTGTCTGAAGAGGAAAATTTTCCTATTCAATGCTGCTTCATGGTAACGTGAGCTTTCTGGACATTACTAAACCCGTATACACTGCAGAAAATGCTTTTCTTACTTAGAGTTTTTGTCTCGTTTCTAGTCCAAATATCTCAAAATTCCTAAGTCAAGAAGCATTTTCTAGACAAGCAGAACATGTTGTCTTGTTTTCAGAAATAATGAGTCAAAATGAAGTGAGTTTTTCCTTAAAACAAGATAAATAATCTGCCAATGGGGAAAGGGAAATAATCTTGTGTCAAAAGGAAAAACACCATTATTCTGCTTCCCCCATTGGCAGATTATTCTGCTTGTTTAAAGGAAAAACTCACTTTATTTTGACTCATTATTTCCGAAAACAAGACAATATTTAATACTTGTCTAGAAAATGTTTCTTGATTTAAGAATTCATTGCTATTTGGACTAGAAACAAGAAACTCTAAGTAAGTGTAGCGTTCAACCCAGGCTAATTCTGATTACATACCCCTATATACATTTCTGGAGAGAGCGAAATACGTCGCAGGAGGTAAGTTTTTTTTACGAGTTTTTGTTTTTGCGAATCCACCAGAGGCCGCTGTGTACCCTTTTACAGATCTCAAATTGCTCTCGCGAGTGCCATTTGGACTCGCCATCCACGTAAATCCACCAGAGGCCGCTGTCGACTGACCGATCGAATGGCCCACCCTCCTCCTTCCTTAAACCCAACCGACAGTGTTTTCAAAAGCACCGATTGACCCACCCACCCCCTTCCCTAAACCCAACCGACAGTGTTTTCAAAAGCACCGATTGACCCGCCCACCCCCTTCCCCAAACCCAACCGACAGTGTTTTCAAAAGCACC
>CAIGQV010000903.1:546175-563919 GCA_903798115.1 Danio jaintianensis
TAAGTTAACTCAACTAATCGCTTTAAAAGCAACAGGTTTACTCACTTATTTAAGTAAAGTCAACTAATTGCTTTAAAAGCTGTGCTGTTCTTTGATTTTTTTTTAAAGTAAAGTACATTCATCACTTTAAAGCAATGGGTTTACTTGCTTTTTTAAGTAAAGTCAACTACTTAGTTTTTACAGCGAAAGTCAGATTTAGGCTAGCAGTTCATTCACTATTTTGCTTGGGTCTTTTGTGATCAATTTCATAAAGCAAAATAATGTTATTTCAATGCGAAGACAAGATTATTCTGCTTACCCCGCTGGCAGATTATTGTGCTTGTTTTAAGGAAAAACTCACTTCATTTTGTTAGGGGTTTACTCACTTTTTTAAGAATTATTTGACTACTTAAATAAGTGAGTAAACCTGTTGCTTTTAAAGTGATTAATTGACTTTACTTAAAAAAAGATTTACACATTTTTGTTTAAAGGTCCCGTAAAGCGGTGTAAAATGTTTATTTTTTTATTGGATGTTTGACGTAATTCATTCATTCATTCATTCATTCATGTTCCTTCAGCTTAGTCCCTTATATATAAGGGTCGCCACAGCGGAATGAACCGCCAACTATTCCAGCATATGTTTTACACAGCAGATGCCCTTCCAGCTGCAACCCAGTACTGGGAAACACCCATACCCACTCATTCACACACACACACACACTCATACACTACGGCTAATTTAGTTCATCGATTCCCCTATAGCGCATGTGTTTGGACTGTGGGGGAAACCGGAGCACCCGGAGGAAACCCATGCCAACACGGGGAGAACATGCAAACTCCACACAGAAACACCAACTGGCTCGAACCAGCGACCTTCTTGCTGTGAGGCCACAGTGCTAACCACTGAGACACCGTCCTGCCCTGTTTGACGTAATCTCAACTGAAAAACAAAGAGAGGGCAGAGCATATAGTAGCTCCTCCCCTTGAAAACAAGCAGCCAATAGCGTTCTGTTTTCTCACAGCTTTGCCAGTGAAAGTGGTTGAGCTCAAGTGCATCACATGAACAGCCAATGAGAATAAGGGGCGGGGCATGTTAGACACTAGAGAGCATTTTAATGGTCAGAAGGTTTGATGAGAAACTGAAGTATGAAAAAAAACATTGATCCTTTTAGGAGGAAGTGACAAACTGCAAACTTTACTTGTTTATATCAGTTTTATATCTTCTAAAGCTAAATTTTGTCACTGTTTTGAAGCACACTAGATTATAGATATCCTTGAAGACTAACACACTGATACTAACATCTAAAAAATGTTATTTTAATTTCACGGGACCTTTAAAGTAACTAACTTCTTTTTAAACACATCTTGATGCCGCACAACTTCTGTGGCCCTGATGCTTCAGTAAAGGTGTAAGGACCCCATAAAACAGAAAGGGAGTGTGTTCTGCTGGGGTTCAGTCTGCGCAGATCCACAGGAGACCTTGACCCTTGCTTTAGGACACAGCCGCACTGATGGATTATGAAGAGCTGAAACCAGCACCTCCAGCTCAGTTCAGCAGGTCAGCAGATCCAGCCTGAGGCCTGATAGAGACACAGAAACACTTCCTCTGACCTCCAGCGCAAACAAACGTCTGTCAGCGCTGTGAAAAACACACACCGCCACTGATGACGGACAGCAGACACACACAGAGGCGGAGCTATTCAGAGCCCTGGCCAATCAGGGGCCAGCAGTCACTTTAGGGTGGCACAGAAAATAATATTATGGCATTCAACCAGCCATAAATGCAGCCATGAATAAGTGGATGGTGTGACGTCACATGAAAATATAAATATGTGTGTATTATCAATATACACCAACAGAGCTGCAGGATGATTTTACGTTCACAGATTGAATCTTTATAAACACATGATCACAAGTTGAGACACGTGAGCTGGTTCAGAATCTGCAGAAATCTACAATGATATCCAGCAGAGAAACAAGAGAAACTTACCTGGAGAAGGTTTGTCAAGGTTAGTGTTCATTAAGGGAGCAAATATCACTGAGATTACTTGATAATCTGTGGAAATACCGTCTCTTGTTGGGCTCTTACAGCAGTTACATCAGTCTGAAGAAGCCTACGCAAACATGGACCATCATTATTTTTGGGAACCGCAGACGAACATGCTGACCTCCAGACGCTATCTGCACCTCTGGAGCCCCGGCCGTCTGATTGGCAGGTTAATTTCTGATGCTATAAGCTGATATTCTTGGCTTGCTTAATGCTCTTTGCTGCAGATAAGTCTTGCTTAATATGAAGACTGTCATAATTCATCTGCGTCTTAGGAAGGCAGATGACAGAGAGCTCATCAATCCAGGACATCAGTGCCATACACACGCAAAAACGAGGATTCACCAGCTCGATATAATGAGGAAACGTAACTATTTTACGTTTTGTCAATATAGTGGCTAATTAATCCAACAGAGTCCAGTTGTGTGAAAATGTATGCTTTTTCAACCCCCCTTAACCCAAGCCTCATTGGGGATGAGCAGATAATACTAAAATGCACAATTGAGATCGTACAAATTAATATGAATTAGCTACGAATTGGCGAGATAGCATCGGGTTCATCCCAGACTCATTATGGATACGTACCCAGGTCTACATTTCTAGGGACAGCAAAATACATAACCGAATGTACGTCTGCTCGCAGTTTTTGTAAATCCACCAGAGGCCACTGTGTACGCTTTTTGATGATCTCAAATTTCTCTCTTGTGTCCTCTTCTTGCATATATCCACCAGAGGGCGCAATATACACTTCAGCCGACCAGGCCAGCTTGCTGTCAACTGACTGACCGACTGACTGAATTTAGTTTTACCTTGTTTCTAGAACCATTCTTCGTAGGACTAGAACCCCGTCGTCACGGTCAACTCCAGTCTGCATCCCAAGTGGCTAGATAGCTCTCTGCAACTCTCACATGGTAGCCCACTGAAGCTAAGCAGGGCTGTGCCCGGTCAGTACCTGGATGGGAGACCACTTGGGAAAGCCAGGTTGCTGCTGGAAGTGGTGTTAGTGAGGCCAGCAGGGGGTGCTCAACCTGCGGTCTGTGTGGGTCCTAACGCCCCAGTATAGTGATGGGGACTCTATACAGCTCAGTGAGCGCCGTCTTTCGGATGAGATGTTAAACCGAGGTCCTGACTCTGTGTGGTCGTTAAAAATCCCAGGATGTCCTTCGAAAAAGAGTAGGGGTTTAACCCCGGCATCCTGGCCAAATTTGCACACTGGCCTCTGTCCATCATGGCCTCCTAACCATCCCCATTTGATAATTGGCTTCTCCACCAATCAGCTGGTGTGTGGTGTGCGGTCTGGCATCCAGGTGGATGCTTCACACTGGTGGTGGATGAGGAGATTCCCCCCATTGTGTACAGCACTTTGAGTGTCTAGAAAGGCGCTATATAAACGTAAGGAATTATTATTATTATTATTAAGTTCGCCTGCGTACACGGCGAACTACTGGGCAAACTGGTAACACTGGAAAAGCCGTCCACACGAAGGTAAGCGATCAGCTGGTATCGTAAAAAGTAACAGAAGCTGTCGGCAGCATCATACCACCCCATACCATTTGTTTTACAGACGAAAATGAGCCAGACGTACCTCTAGGTACATATTTCGCGGTCTCCAGAAATGTAGACAGGGGTACGTATCCACAATGAGCCTATGTTGGTCGGGTTTCACACTGACACCACAGAAGACAGCGGTTTGTTCGCCAAACAATCTTTTACTCAATGAAGATCAATTTATTAATGAAACATTTCAGCGAAAAGCATTTTAAAAATCCAAAGAATGTTTTGTGTATTAGATGTTAAAGGTTCTTCGTGAAAACAAACATGGCAGTGAAGAGTTCGCCCTCCTGAGAAATTGTAATTATGGTTTACAGATAGAGCATGGTTTACTGTAATATTTTACATTTAAAGTCTGATTTCTTTTAGTTTGACTTCATAAAATCAGTAAAAAAATATTAAAAGAAAATATTCTTAAGGTCAAAATTATTAGCTCCCCTAAAGTCAGCATGAAATTACAATTGTCTCTTTTTATTTCTATATTTATGTAGTATTGTGTTTGTTTTAATATTTTTATATCTGTGCATTTCATTTGCCACCATAATCTTTTATTGAATACCATAACCTTCCCTCCCCCCTCGAAATGACTTTTCTTCACTTCTGTTCACATGAAATGCATTTAGGGCAGGGTTATTAGTTCTTTAGGGTGGGGCTATCAGTACTTTAGGGTGAGACTATCAGTGATTTAGGGTGGGATTATCAGTGATTTAGGGTGGGACTATCAGTCCTTTAGGGCGGGGCTATCAGTCCTTTAGGATGGGGCTATCAGTACTTTAGGGCGGGGCTATCAGTCCTTTAGGGCGGGGCTATCAGTCCTTTAGGGCGGGGCTATCAGTCCTTCAGGGCGGGTTGCTATTTTGCTAGCAATGGCCATCTTCCAATGATTCAATTGGTTCCCAACAGACAAAATCATGCTTTGCCCTACATTTTTTTCTCATTTCAGGAATGTTTCAATTGAATGTGAATTGTTAGGATATGGATTGTTAGGATATACAAAATAATAAATTTTTTCAATAGTCAACAGAACAAACCACTGTTGTCCAATGACTGGCCTAATTAACCCAGTTAAGCCTTTAAATTGCACTTTAAGCTGATTCCTAGTAACTTGTCAAATATTATGGACCATCATCATGGGAAAGACAAAAGAAATCATTCATTTATTCATTTTCTTTTCGGCTTAGTCCCTTTATTAATCTGGGGTCGCCACAGCGGAATGAACCGCCAACTTATCCAGCATACGTTTTACACAGCGGATGCCCTTCCAGCTGCAACCCAGTACTGGGAAACACCCATGCACACTCATTCACACACATACACTATGGACAATTTAGCTTACCCAATTCCCCTATAGCGCATGTCTTTGGACTGTGGGGGAAACCGGAGCACCCGGAGGAAACACACGCCAACACGGGGAGAACATGCAAACTCCACACAGAAACACCAACTGAGCCAGCCGGGGCTCGAACCAGCGACCTTCTTGCTGTGAGGCGATTGTGCTACCCACTGCGCCACCGTGCTGCCCCACAAAAGAAATCAGTTATTAGAAATTAGTGATTAAAAATATTATGTTTAAAATTGTGTTGGAAAAAAAAATCATCTCTCAGTTAAACTTGCAAATACATCATCTGTGAAATATTTGAAAAAGAAGGGATGATAACTTTGTATTGCGCACCTCATTGTACGCACCTAAAAATAAAGGTTTCAAAATGCTGTTTGTAAATCTTTTGTTGTTTCGTTTGATTGTCACCATGCAAGGATTCCTTCTTAAATTTTTTATATTAAGATATCTAAAGAGTATTTTATGCAATAGAAAGACCAAGTGGATGCCAGTTGACGAGTGTCTTTCCTCTTTTCGCTCCTCGTTGTGCTGATGAGTTTACAGTGGTACGAGCGGACCGTCCACCGTCAGCTGTTTCCTCCTCAAATTAACACACTCAGTGGTGAACTGGATCCAATTTAGATCCAGAGCGGAGTGTGCAAATTAGCCATGTTTTTTAATTAAGCGCATCTCTCGGCATTAACACGAGCGCCATTGTTCGGCGTAGTGCAGGTGTAAATTTATTCTCTCTGGAAGCCCGGCGATGTCCATCCTGCGGACGCAGCCTAATCAGAGCCCAGCGGGGGGACGACACACCGCCAGCCTCTGCTGAGAAATTATTCCTCATTTGAGGATCTGCTTTGTAACAGTTCCATTAAAAGTTGCCACCGTGCAGATGAAGATGAGGAGCGATCGCACCCGCTGGACGGCTGACAGACAGACGCTTCACTCCAGTATCTGTTAGTTAGCAGATGAGTCCTCCAGGTGAGCCACTGTTTGTGTGTTTGGTGTGTGAGACCGTGCTCTGAGGCCATGCACACACTAATACTAGAACGTGTGTGTGTGGGAATGACTAAATAATACGGCGAGAATCCAAATGCATCCAATGTTTTAATGAAAAGTCCAAAGTACAAGACAAAACTCAAAACGGAACACAGACATAGAGGAAGCAATGAAGACAATAGATGGCCTGACGATAGAAACAAAAGGGGATATAAGGAGTGAGAAACAATCAGGCTAAACAAGCAACATCCTAACATGCAGGTGGAGACACACAAGATAACTAATGAAAACAAAGACTCCATCCACATAACCATGGGTATTTTTCCAAAACCACACTTTTTTTTCTACGCAGTTTCACTTCAAATCCAAAACATTCTTTGGATTTTTAAAATGCTTTTGTTTAAAATGGATCTTTAATGAATTGATCTTTTTTTTTTTTGCCGTTTGCTCACACGGAAACTGAGTATCGGGTGACTGAAACCAAAACGTTTTTCTTCAGGGTGAAGATTTTCAGAAACTCTGGGTATAGTGTGGTCGTGTGGACACTACAACTGGATTTCTCACCTCATGACGTCAGTGTGTGCAGTTTTCTCCTTTCTTATTGGCCAACACAGCTGGGTTCACAACAAATGCGGAAGACTGAGGCCAATTTCACACGTTCACGGCAAACGCATCGCATATTCCGTGTCGTTTGCACTGCGGGACGGTAATTCGTCTATGTTCTCACATTGACATTGACTTGTATGCAATGTACTCTCTAAAATACTTAACTCCCCATTTGGGTTGAACCCCGCATAAAGGGCTTTTATCGCCCCCTGTTGGTTCGGCTTGCCCCTAACATGCATAACATTATGTTTTTGCGTTTCCATGTGGACGAAACTTTATTTCTGAAAATATCATGTACGTGTGGACATGGCCTAAGACAGTGTTTCCCAACCCTGTTCCTGGAGGCACACCAACAGTACATATTTTGGATGTCTCCCTTATCCAACCCATTGATTTCAGGTTTTGGAGTAATGTTCTGATGAGTTGATTCAGGTGTGTTTGAATAGGAAGAGGTTATGGATAACACTTTACAATAACAGTACATGAACAATGGTGCACTAATATGTAAACTAAACATTACTTTATTATGAACTAATGATGAGTTAAGGCATGCGCTAATCAAGAACTAAATTGAACTACAACATGAGTCACATGAGTTCATGTGTGAATAATGGCTACCTTAACTGTTGGCATTTATTTGTTAATTGATATGTTAATTAAGACTTTGGTTTTTATTCAATTAAAAGCACACGGGTTAACGTGCACACGGGTTAACGTCGGAGCGAGTTGGCCAGATTCAGTTGTTTCTCCATCTTCTGGTCATGTAGTACTGTGATTTCATTGTTTCCAAAAATTGGTGTTTTGCCTCCACATGATTACACGACGGGTGATGTTTTGAGGTTTTCCCACTCTGTTACCCATTATCCAAAACGTTTGTATAAAGCAAGCTCACATTGTGGGAATAATTAATCTGTGCAAGTTAATCCACTGAAAAAAAAGTGTTTGTTTTGGTAATCTTCAATGAAAGTCTGACCATTTACTTCCATGTTTGGAGTGGCTCCTTCTGTAGACGTCAACCTGAGGAATTCCATAGCAACTGCATATTAATACCCTCTCTTACCATTAGTTTGCTATGAGGCAATGATGCACAAAAGAAACTTTTCCCCTACTCAGTATTCAGTTTCAGTACATCAACATACTGAAATAAAAGTCTCAGCAACATCCGGTTCGTATGGGCTTTTAAGACTGAACAATTTTGTGGATTGAAACTCCTATTTATATAAGTCATGGAGAAAATATATGATTCATAATTTCATATAAAATATCACTATATGAAGATGTGTTCAACAATGAAAATCAATCACTCTCATGCTATTTGTATACCATTACGGGTTGTTTGTATTCAATTTACTGTCACAAAACAGGTCATTTTATGGTACAATTCAGTAAAAAAACAGTGAAAGAGATTATAAAGTTAGTGACACCTTATATTTTCTCAAACATCACACTGCAATCTACATAAATATAACTATTACAAAAAAAACAACACACACACATTGCATATTTGTCAACCACCCATATATTTTCCATTGCACACCCACAAAAAAAGCATTTACATTTCATGTTCCACCAAAAAAAGCACAAAATGTGTGTGTTTGTGTGGGATCACATTATTGGGTCTTCAATCACACCATCAGGTCTCAGAGATACGGTCAGCTCGGCTCTAAACTCTCCCATAATGCCTCAGTCAGACCCGCGCGCCGTCAGAGAGCTCAACCATCTCCTGTGATATGAAGCCTGTGATCATTTGCATCTGAAGAAATTCACATACGTGTCGATCAGCGCATTGGCCGTGTAATCTATAACCGGCATGTGAGCGGCTTAACAATACGCCGTATGTTCTACACAGGCCTATATTTTATCCTGAAACCCATTTACATCCTGTTAACCATTTCTCAGGGCAGATTAGCGGCTGGTAGAAGGCAGAGCGTTTCCCCAGAGAGAGAAGCTTTGCTGCTGATAAGGCCGGTTATAGGAAAGCGGGATTAGTACATCTGACCAGGGCAAAACCGCCTCTGATTATTCCTGAAAAACGGCTCTATCCTGTCAGAAGCCGCTTGATTAAACACGCGGCGAGGACAGTGAGGCACCGCCACAGGAGATAACTGACATTATTTATGCGGGAGGATGGGATTGGGAGGGTACAGTAGCACTGGGACCCGGGGGGTTCGATTCCGATCACATGGATGGATGCTTTATCTCCCGCTTTTACTGCGTTCTATCTTTGCGTTTCACCGCCAATGTGGCCTGTGTGCGACGGAAACCGATGGATGCACGGACACGAGTGTTATCTTCTGCTGGAACATCTGATGGTTGTGCAGACATGAAGACGACACAATCCCCAGTTCACTGATGCACATATTTAGAGACACATATTTAAATACAAACGCAATTGCATCAAAAAAACATTGTGCAAATGATTGGTTCTCCATGCGCAGACAATTAAAGTTTGTCTGAGGCACGGGATGATCTAATCAGCAAACATTTACTCATTATAGATTGAAATCCTTTTTATATTCAGGAGCCGGTTAATTAATTAGTTGTGCTAATGACCCGTTAATGGCTGCGGATGAGGGATTTTAACGAGGCACCTCAATTAAATATTATCTAACTGGCTAATCGATGTTTTTAATTAATTATTCACATGATATTTTGCCGGGGAATCAGTTCCCCCGTGCAGCCAAATAAAGGGCGGGATGTGTTTGCATGTGTCGAATTATTCATTGAATTCCATGACGTGCCTTTTTGTGTGGTTTGTGTTGCTCTACGTTTAGAGTGTTGCTCACAATAGCCTGAACTGAAAATAGCTGATCTTAACATAGCTGCGGTCTGTCATGTTCCTGCTGGGAAACTGGAAGACCTCCGTCATCAAGCCACTTTATGCTGCCGGATGGAGAACCCCCGCGGGACTGAGGTGTGTGTCTGTGGCAGATGGTGGTAATGTGGAAGGCCAGGCCGAGCCCTTCATGTCTTAACACCTCCATCCCTCAGAGAGAGCACATCCTTTATTGGACTATACCTAAGCTCCCTGTCAATGATTGATCTCCATCAGAACAATTCCTGAAATACTCCTAACAAAAATGTTTGCTTGCTTGATTTGATTTCTTGTTAAAATATAGTAATTTATGTTTTTTTTAATAAGAAACATTACATTAATTCAGGAATAATCAGGCACACGTAGCAGCACCCTAGCAACAACAAAGAACATCTGTGCAACTGCATGAAATTCTGATCCTCCTAGAAAATGCTATCAACCACTTTGCAAAACTATCGACTGGCTAAAAAGCAACATGTCATGCTGACCACCATTCATGATTGCTTTGCAAGCACAAAATACTACTCTGGTATTCATTCAGAACACCCTAACAGCCAGTTGCTACGCCCACAACAGCTTAACAATCACTTAACAACATCCTTTTTACACGCAAATCACATTAACAGCAACTTATCTACACATTATATACACCTTAACAGCCATTTTGCTACATCCTAGCTACACCCAGAACACTCTAACAACCATGCAACTACATTCTACCTACACCTAGAACACCCCAACAGCCTCTTACTACATTCTCACTACAAACAAAACATCGTAACAGCCACATACTACCTCCTAGCTACACCAAAAACACAAAAACCTCTTAACAATAGCCTAGCTTCATCCAGAACACACTAACAGCCACTTAACAACACCCCAGAATGCCCTAACAACTACTTTTGACACTCTAGCTACACCTAGAACCCCATAAAAGCCACTAACTACATCCTAGCTACAATCAGAAGACCCTAACCACTTTACAGCAATCTACCTACACTCAGATTATCCTAACAGCCAATTGACAAGGTCCTAGCTACACCCAGAAAACCCTAACAACACGATTACCTGGACAGCCCATTAATAATGCCCTAGCTACACCTAGAACACCCTAACAGCCACTGACTACATCCTTGCTACACCCTAACAGTCACTTACTACATCTTAGCTACAACCAAAATAGACTAACAGCCACTTACTACAGCCTAGCTACACCCAAAACACCCTAAAAGCCACTTAACACAACCCTAGCTTCATCCAGAATGCCCGAACAACTACTTATGACAACCTAGCTACATGTAAAACACCATAAAAGCCACTAACTACATCCTATCTACACATTTAGAAGACCCTAAAACCACTTAACGGCACTCCACCTACACTCATATGACCCCAACAGCCCATTAATAATGCCCTAGCTACACCTAGAACACCCTAACAGCCACTGATTACATCCTTAGTACACTCTAACAGTTACTGACAGCATCCTCGCTACACCCAAAACACACCCTAACAGCCACTGAATACATCCTCGCTACACCAAAAACAGCCTAACAGCTACTGACTACATCCTCGTTACACCCAAAACACCCTAACAGCCACTGACTACATCCTAGCTATTCCTAAAACACCCTAACAGCCAAAAACTACATGCTAGCTACACCAACACCCTACATACACTCAGATTACCCTAACAGCCATTTAACAACAAATTAGCCACACCCAGAACACCCTAACATCAACTACCTACATCCTAGTTACATTATGCCCAAAACACAGCCACTAACTACATCCTATTTGTACCCAGAAGTCCCTAACAACCACTTACCAATACACAGAACAGCCTAACAGCCACTGACTACATCCTAACTACACCCAAAACACCCTAACAGTCACTGTCATCCTACACCCAACACCCGATGTACACTCAGATTAGAGTAAAAGCCCCTTGAAAACACCTTAGCTGTACCATCTTATCTGTACCCAGAAGAACAACCACTTAACAACATATAGAACAGCCTAACACACACTAGCCTTCACATGGGCCAGGAAGCCAAAATCCTGTGGTAAAGACTACACTTTTTGTGATTGGGATCAGCACTGAGTAATGAAAGCATCTGTGATTGACATTGTTAATGATTATGAGAGCCAGATGAAAACATTCTCAGAGAGATGGCATTATTTCCAGCGCTCAGCAAAGTGCATGCTGGGAAGTCAAGGAGCACTCTGGGATTATGACTTCAGCACTTGTTGTCCCGCACAGGCAAATCTACAGGCTCCATGTGAATGAAGCAAGGGCGGGGGGGAAAGTTCTCAGAATCAGCAAAGCAGGGTTATTCCAGATGACTTTTTTGTTCATAAATCCATTTTAAACAGTCACATTTCCCCCCCCCCAGCTAATAGGATCATGCTGGAGGTAATCTCTGCAAATCTGACAGAAGAAAAGAAGTGCTGGCCTTCATCTCCTTCCTCACGATAAGTGAACAAATTCATGAGTTTTTCCTGTGGGAGAGAAGAGGACAAGGAAAACATGCAGACAAAGACTGGAAACCGGGAGATAATCAAACATTGAGTCTTGGCGTAATCTCTCGTGTTTCGCATCCACAAACACATATTAATAAAACACGCAATATCACATGCACCAGAAATAAAGGGTCCATTAAAACAGTCATTTTGAGAGAATTCTGCACGTTTCCTGTGTTGGGGACGCTCTGTGACCTGTGCTTTGGTTTGGGATTCACTGTTTATTGAAGCACATGAATAAAGCACTTTTGTCTAAAGTGAAATATGGCTAAATTGCAGCATGTTTGGAGTGAGGCGCGGTACCGGCGGCTGTCATTCACTGGCAGTGTTCGCCTCAGTGGGAGCCAAGCGGCCGGCAAACCCCTCATTGTCAAATCACCGCTTGACAGCGTGTTCAGAGTGAAATGACCGCTGTTTATCCACCCAAACAAACAAATAGCCTATATTACTTCAGATTCATCAAATGG
Organism: Danio jaintianensis; assembly: GCA_903798115.1. Taxonomy (NCBI): domain Eukaryota; kingdom Metazoa; phylum Chordata; class Actinopteri; order Cypriniformes; family Danionidae; genus Danio; species Danio jaintianensis. The sequence goes on from CAIGQV010000903.1 coordinate 558,484, forward strand.
AGGGTGAAAGATTGAACCTCCTGATAATGGAGAGAAGGGATGCTAGTCAAGAAGTGTAAGGGGAATTTTCACAAATGGCTGATCCAGACTGCCCAAGAGAGAAACACAAGTAATGGTCCACTCTCAGAACAAACAAATAGATAAAATGGAAGCATATTCTAGGACACAGAATAAAAAAAGACACATCACAATTCAGACTGCTTTCCTCAAAATTACACAAACTAGGATTTCTCACAATTGTGACTTTTTTACTGAGTTTATGTCACAATGCTGAGATTTTTCACTATAGGCCTATTTGGACAAACTGTCAAAGTCACCAGCGATCTAGGCCTTACAGATCACTGGAAAAAAAGCACTATCACTCGGACTACAATTCTGCCACTGAAATGAACTACAAATCCCATCATTACCTGCACTCACACACCTGCTCCAGATCCCCCTTGATGGCAAACACACAGCTAAAGCTTGTGAGGACTGATTACCCAGACTATAATCACAGCACACACACAGACACACCCACACACACACACACATATATATATATATATATATATATATATATCTTGGCTGAGTCTTGTAAGCTGTAAGTAAGCAAGTGTTATCCTTGCCTAGTCTAGCCGTGTTTTGACCTTTGTTTGTTTCTTTGTTCATGTTCTTTTGCCGCCTGTCCTGACCATTCGCCCATTATTTTGACCATTCTTTGGATTACCTATATGCTTCAGTCTGTCCCTGTTTTGACCTTTGCCTGCCTGACGATTCTTAAAAAACTGCACTTGGATCCTCAACCCCGCTGTTCCCAACTCATTACAGTAACTGTTTTTCAGAGGGACGGAAGGGATTTTGTATCATTTACAGATGGGTAGACGGTGAGTTTATAACCATCCAGATCTATAATGTCTATTTCTTTTTTTTTATTCTCCACACAACTTGCCATCTGAAAGTTTGTGTCCATGCACTCTGTTTATCATTGACTAGCACTACGTCAGAAATCGTATACTTCCATACTATATAGTACGTTAAAAACAGTATGCGAGCCGAGTAATTTGTCCGAATTCAGAGTATTTGAAAAACAGTATGCGAGAACTACCTGAATGACCTACTACTTCCGGCGAGATTCTGAAGTGTGCATCCGATGAACGCTACGCTATTCCATGATGCACCACAACAGAAATTCATGAATAGAGTGAAGTGACGCAATTGATGCAGGTAGGTCATAATGACCAATGGCAGATGTAGTACGTCCAAGTTCCATTCATACTATATAGAGCGTGTTGTGGTCCGATGTAACTGCCCCTTGTCGCTATGACAACCACACCAGAGTTTGATCATGGCTGGAGATAAACTTTACATAAAAGTGGATCTTGTGAACCAAATATGAGGATCCCACTTATAAATATTACTATCTGATTGAGCATGTGACTGATCATGTGAGAAACATAGCTCCAGTTTCGTAGTATTGCAATCTCAGATGAAAATTTATCTTCATCCGAAAGCATGTGTTTACTCACTGAGGATCTAATGCGGAGATTTACACGGACAATGACTTTTTTCCCCTCGTAATTCCGAGTTTATATCATCCAATTTCTGAGATCTGAGTTTACATGTTATATATTTTTTCACCACATTGTGAAAATAGTGTGATTATTGACATAAAAACTGAGAGATAAAATGGCGTAATTACTCTTATCTGTGGCAGAAACCAGCCTCCAATGAAATCTTCCTGAAAATATATTTGGTCCTGAAAATGTCAGGGTTTCTTTAGCTTATTTCACTTCACTGCTATAAACGATATGAGGAGATTCTCAACCGCAGCTCATCAAACATATATCTGATCTTCTCTGAAACTAAGCACAGTTTTGTGTTCTCTTTTCGACACAATTCTTCTCTGCTTTAGAAAAAAATAAGCTTCATTTTCTGCGGTTGTCGTTTCACCTGCAGCAGGTATAGACTGTCAGGATGGATCAGACGCTCGGGCTCTTCTGAGACATCCATCCTGCAGTATCGGTACAGTGACGGCTTACATTTCCAGAGCAGACGACACTCCAGTCACTTCAAGACCTTCTTTCAAGAGCTCCTGGAGCGGCTGACAGCAGCGCCGCCGCAGCCATAACAAACAGCATCAGACAGCTCTGGGTATTCCTGCCTTTGAATGCAAAATTCAAATGCATGGTGAACATCTTAAGCCACGGACACTCGCATTCTCCTTTGTGTTTGTTTTGCTTTTTAGTGAAGGAAAGTAGGTCTGTGTTTCAAACCGCTTCCGTATGAGCTTTTGTTTGTCTACCAAAATAGTTTGTTTTGGAAAATCTTTTCAAAAGATAATGTCAATACATCGGATGTGTTTCTATCAACTGACACTTTTCTCAGCTTGTGTGTCGCATTTAATATGATTAAACTCAAGTGCAAATTTGACCTCTTCTCAACCGGGAAATCCAGCAACAGTCAGGAATGCATGATTATATAGTGTCATGGCTAGTGTCATCAAAAAATGTCTTTATAATGGAAGTCAATGGGGCAAAACCAGCCACCAACATAACGAAAGGGTTGTAAATTTGCCCAGTGTTGAGTTTTTGAAAACTTTTAAAGCATTTTTCCAAAATATGTCTCAATATAAGATTTGTCACCAAAAATCATTCCATTTGCTGAAACACAGAGAAAGTTGTGGCCAAATTAAGACTCAAAATCACTCCAGAGTGGATGAAAACATCCCCAACACCACTCGAGGGTTAAATAACTTTTAAGGAAAATAAAATTGACATTAATAATATGACATTTCAAAAATAAGTAATTATACAAAATGCGATTCATGTTGTCAAATGAGTAAACCCTTGGTGTTTAGAGGATTCTGGTACTGTATAAAGATTTCCAACATAGGCTCATTGGAAATATTCATGCTTATATTTTTGTGAAGCCGCAAAAACGAGCTTCACCATACATTTGACTGCAGTTTCTAGGTAAAGTGAACACTAAGGGTCAGTATGACAACAATGACTTTTGTCAAGGATATTTACAGGCACATATAATTGAAGAATAAAGGATTATTTTCGTGCAGTTCATAGCACACCAAATAAATTCCAAAAAACAACTTAACGCTGTCTATGATTTGTAAGCGCATCTGACCAGTGAATCCAGCTCGTGTAATCTATCTAAGCAGTGATTTAGTGATTGCAGTCAGTAGAGTGGAATAAAAACAACACTAATTATTTTTCCCAGCTTTTTTAGACAGTGAAACTATACCTGAGGTACTTTGATTTTTATACATCGATTTGCTAGCCTGTCTTGCATTACTTCCATGTAAAGTTTTACCATTCCACTCATGATATAACCAACTGTTTCTAAAAAAAAAGTCATTATTTTTTAAAGAATCTTTGAAAATACACAATGTCATTTGTAGCTTTAAATTGTGCAAGCCATTTATATTTCAATAATTCTGACTGGCTGTCAGTGTTTTATCATTTATTAGCTTGTAACATTCTGAAAGGGATCACAATGATATTGTTTCTCTACATCTTTATAGCGGCGCTCTGAACTCTCCTGTTGATTTACATTTTTAATAACAATGTCTTTATTGTTATTGTGCTTGCTGTGAAGGGCCCTTAACAACTGATCATCACTGTATTTAATAATATGGTACACAAGCACTTAGAAGTACTCAAGTACTTAGAATTAAAATGTATTTTATGCATGACTTTCACTCACTCTTGATCCGGAAATGCAGTGAATCGGTCATTTACTCGTTCGGCAGTTTAAGTCCCCTGCGAAGGCCACTTGACTTGTCATTTAGGCCTCTTAACGGACGTGTCTTGTGTTTTGCTGGTCTCTTGACATGGCATCTGACGACTCTTATTTGAGGCGATGCACCCACTGCTTCTCGGCTAGAAGCAGACACTTATGTTGACATCTAATTTGGCGGAGGTGCTTGTGAAACCCCTGGAAGCCTGACCTGTGGTTTGTGTTGTGCTCCGAGGGCAGGGTTCGCGAGCGAGGGGGTTTGTTTGTGTGCTTACTTAAAGCCTCTTCATAAGAGACTCCAGCTTCAGACAATAAAAAAACCAGCCGGAGGAGAAGGAGGAGGGGGAGACCAGAAGAAAACGCCAACCTCGGGGTGATTACTGGATCAGCGTGCTTTTGTACAATTACCATCACTTTGAATTTTAAATGGCGGCTTAAAGGCCAGTCGAGCAGCTTGGAAAATTAGGCTGGAGTCTAATTAGTGCACTCCAAGATGACGAGCGTTGCGCTTTCAGCCCGAGCGGAGCTGCAGTCATGCAGGACAGAGCCTTCCCTTGGTTTTTAGCTGTCAGTGGAGATATCTATATATAAATAAGAAGATATATCTAACTGCAGGCCCACACAAGTACACATGAAATCCAAACTAACCATATTGATTTTGTTAGCTCACGTTGGCAGTTTTGTGCTGAACAATTCACCTGTGCATTTCTCTAAGAGTTTCCTGTTTGTTTTCAGGTAAATTCTCAGATTAGGTCTGTCGGAGGTATTGGGCGGGGCTAACATACTTAACCACGCCCCTCCAGCTGTCAGTTTTGACAACAAACAGAAATGGTGAGGAGAAGGAGTCTGTTAGGTTGTAATAACTCTCCCCAAACCCTTTTCCTCATCTTTCTGAATGAAACGCCTACTTTACTACATCCAATCAGCTTTCAGTAGAAAAAACAAGCCACACCCACTGCTTTCTCATTTAGTATTCCATTTCTCTAGCATTTACATCACAATCTGAAAAAAAAAAAAAAACGGTTGAAGCTTCCGGTTCATGTGGACTTTAAGGACACACAATCCTGGCTATACAATGCGGGCCGGGCCGGGCCGGACAAACCATATATGGTTAATGAAGGATCAGTTGTTTTCTTGTTTAATGGTGACTCCCTTGGGTGCACTCATCGGGGTGTTGTCGGAAGTTCGCTTTGGGTGCGAGCGACATCATTTAGGCTGACGGTGTGCATGACAGGAATCAGGATCTGCTTGCGATCGGTGGCTCTCACTTGTTTATTAATGCCTTAGACAGCGGTGATGTATTTTTGAGTGACGCTCTTTCATTCGTACTCATAGTCAAGACTTCATGTTCTAGCTCAGCAGTGGTGAAATTTCGTGCATTTCGAGTACGTAAAGTACACCAACCATACATTTTGAAGTCCTACTCAGACAAAGAAAATGTAGTGTGTCTGTTAAAAAAGCAGATTTAGGAGTTGTACCCACATAAAATTACAATTACGTTACTGTTTTTTCTTTTACGTTTTTAGAATCACACATGCATGGATTTGATTTGTGCACAAAATATTTATGACAGTGTTTTTATTCCATATTTTTAAGTAAATTCTATATTTTTTTGCATATAATGTTTTTGAATTAAGCATGCAGTTAGCGTGGATGGATATATATATATATATATATATATATATATATATATATATATATATA
>CAIGQV010000903.1:577278-601500 GCA_903798115.1 Danio jaintianensis
TCTCTTCTCTTCCTCTCCTCTTCTCATTTCTTCTCTTCTCTTATCCTTCTCTTTTCTTCTCCTCTCTTCTCCTCCCTTCTCTTCTCATCTATTCTTTTCTTGTTTCTTCTCACCTCTTCTCTTCTCCTCTGTTCTCCTTCTCTTCTTTTTCCTCTGCTCCTCCTCTTTCTCCTCCACTTCTCCTCTCATCTCCTTCTCTACTCTACCCTTCTCTAATATTCCCTTCTCTTTTTTCCCCTGCTCCTCCTGTCATCTCCACTCCTCCTCCTCTCCTCCTCCTCTTCTGGATCTTCATAAACCCGTGCTCCTCTTGTCAGGGCGTGTGTCAGAGCTGCAGGATCATGTCTGATATTGTCAGATGGCCTGGAAAATTAAAAACCCAATTAAAGGAGCGGCGCAGGGTCAGCTCCTCTGCATATCAAAAGAGCTCCTCTTTCCATTCACTGAAGAATCACATTGGTTAACAGCTCACTTTTACCGCACCGCACTTACAGAGTAATAACCGCTTTCCAGATCCGACCCGCCGCAACGCTTCTCCTCCAGCAGCGGGTCATTATCAGACTGTCATTTCAGCTCCGCAGACCCGCACAAAGCTCTCGCAGACCCAGAATTAATTCGGAAATCTCATGACATGGGAAATGGCGTAGAAGAAGCAGGAATGGGAGCGAAAAGGCCTTATTTGTTCTAACAGCACAATAATACTGTTAAAAGGCACTCGCTTGAGAAACGCCACGTTTGTTTGGCTGGCCTGAAGAACGTGCTCTTGCTTCTGGCGCGTTAAGCACGATTCATTAATTCTGGTGTGGAAAGATGGAGAGGAACGGCTTAATGGAAATCATCTGACTGTGGAGCATTAATATTTAGTCTAATGTGGCTGATAACGGGACATGAAGAGCAGACGGCAGGACAGAACCACATCCAGCTCCACTGACCCGTCATTTCTGGACACACAGAGAGAAAAAAGGAAATTAAAAGAAAATATTAAATATGAATAGTAATACATTGTGTAGTTTTATAAGGAAATGTAAAATGCATGTATGCACTTCACAAAATAAATAATCAATTCTGCTGATTCCTTCCCTATACTGGCTTGCATTTTTCTAACAACAATAAATTATGTCGGAAAACACGACATCATATGTTTAGTCATTTTGCTTTTTTGGTAGCCTAAATGCCTATTTGTGAATGTGTGGAAATCTGTGCTATTATTTAACACAGATACAAAGTCTTTTTTTTTTACCAAAGTCTTTTCCTAATCATTTTGTGTCTTGTTTTTTTTTTTTAATAAACAGAGTTGGGTGTAAGGCGTTCCTCAGTAAGGCGTTACTGTACTCTAATTATATTTTTGAGGAACGCAGTACTGTAACGAATTACATTTTAAGTTTGTATAATCTGATTACAGCTACTAAAGTCAGTGTAATTGCGTTACTTACGTTACAAATATAGTTATTAGAAGAAAAAAATGCTTCTTTTAAATCACGTTTTTTGCTGCAACCTCAGTTAATAAGCATGTGCTTTTACATTGCTGGAGAACGCAAGTTGAAATGGCTGCTGTCGAGAGTGTTTGCTTCTTCAAGTGGAAATACAGACATTACTTTGATTTCATTGAGCGTAAAAACTAAACTATTGCTGTGAAGTGCAGTCTATGTCCAGTCTCTGAAGAACTTTCCACTGCGTTTAACTCAACCAGCAACTTGTTTAAGCACTTCTATAACAATACTCATCACCAAGATGGACACCGGCGGCCAAAAACATGGCGGTACAACAGGCTAAATTGGATTTTTGTGCAGGATCGGGAGTGAAGGTGAACGTGACGAGGAGCATAGCTGCTTATGGGGTCGTTCACATATTGCGTCTTTGGCGCGCACAAGTTCCAATGGAAGGGCGCGGCTTGCGCGTATTCGGATTGCATATTGCACGCGCTCGCATTTTTCAGGTGCACCAGTTGAAAACCGCGAGTCACATGACAAGAACTGACCGATCAGCTTCAGCTTGTATGGAATAGACACATTTCGGTAGACTAATTACCTCAGACAAACACAGAACACCCAAACACTGCAGTGCTTTATCATACTATGGATGTCAGTGGTTACAGGTATCCAGTTTTCTTCTAACAGGTTTGGAACAAGCGTTTTGGGCGAACTCTTTAAGTCTTTTGAATATGTCAAGCTGCTGTTTAACCCATTCTAATGCTTTTCAGTGATATTAAATTGGTATTGGTATTATAGGTATATTTGATATGTTTTCAAAGTAACTTCAAAGTAAAGTAATTAGTAATCTGATTACGTTTTAGATTAAGTAATTAGTAATGTAATCTGAGTACAGTTTTCCAGTAGTAGTCAGTAATTTGTAATCTATTACTTCTTTAAAGTAACTTACCCAATACAATATATTTAATGATTCCTAAACACACAAGACACATTTATTGGAGAAGCAACATCGCTTAAATACTGTCTTGTTTACTAAGAAACACTAAACTAAATAAAACATAAAAACACACTTAAAACACAATAAATAATCGGTAACCTATTGTATTTATTATCTTCAGTCATTATGCATCTCCAGTATAACACAGAGGAAGACATGATTTTTCTTGTTGCATTTCAAACGTGCTGAATCCGATCTCAATCTCAGATAAGTGCCCTTTTCATCTTTTCATCCAAAGATTTGTTTTTTCTTTCTCTCCTCCTTTTTAGCCTCTTTTCCCTTTTATTCAAGCAATTGACAAGTCAGGTCTTTTAGCCTCATCTCATTTACATTTAATGGCATGATAATACACATTAGCAGACTATTTTAAATAATTACATCCTCACAAGCCTCTCCCCCCACTCAACCTTTTTTCTCCAAATGTGCTTTCTTCCCCCCCGAAACTTTCATATTTCAAAGTGCAATAATAGCAAGTGCTTCTGTCACGGAAACAATATCTAATACGTGAGCAGAAAAGGCAAGCAATTTTGAAGCGGTGACTGGGGGTGAATAGGACATTAAGTCTTTCTCTGTGCTGCTGTTGGGTATTTTCTCTGTCAGCCGGCTGTGAATGCGGAGTTAAAGACGGCCATTGAGAGGCAGCGGTGACAGCTCACCTGTCAGAGCCGCGCACACGCACACGCACTCGCTCCATTCACTGACACTGGGAAATATCGCAACTGGAAAATCAGCCAGAGCCCAATGTGTTCAAGAAATTTAACAAGCCACGAGACGGAGACAGACAGACAGACTGATAGACAGACAGAGAGACATTCAGACACACAGATAGACAGACAGACAGACAGAGAGACATTCAGACACACAGACAGACAGACAGATAGATTCTCACTCCATTCACTGACACTGGGAAATATTGCAACTGGAAAATCAGCCAGAGCTGGACGGCTTCAAGAGATTTAACAAGCCACGAGATGGAGACAGACAGACTGATAGACAGACAGACAGACATAAAGCCAGACAGAGACATTCAGACAGACAGACGGACAGAGAGACATTCAGACGGACAGGCAGAAATACAGACAGAAAGTGAGACAGATAGAGAGACAGACTGATAGACAGACAGGGAAACATTCAGTCAGACAGAAAGACAGACAGACAGATAGAAAAACAAAGAGAAAGTTAGACATAAAAACAGACAGAGAGACAGATAGACAGACAAACAAATAGACATACAGACAGATCGGAAGTGATACAGATAGACAGAGAAATAAACAGACAGACAGACAGACAGGCATAGATACAGACAGAGAGACAGACAGACAGAAATAGAAACAAAGACAGAAAGACAGACACACAGAAAGAGAGACAGATGGAGAGACACAGAATCAGACAGATAAACAGAAAGACAGACAGAGAGAGACAGACAGACAGATAAACAGACAAACTGATAGACGGACAGAGAGCCATTCAGACAGGGAATTCACAGAAAGTGCACCTGTCAGTCCGGGGATACGCTCTTAACACTTTCTGGGTTATTTCAACACAATTTGGGGTAAAACGTTAAAAGAAAAACTGTTTTTTTATTACATTTATAGGACCAGATGTAACCCAACATTTGTGTTTGACCATATTTTTCCCAAGTTGGGTTGAAATAACCCAATCAATTAATAATTGTTAAGTTGAAATAACCCTGAAATCGGTCCTGATTATGTCAGTAAACGTGGCTCTGTCATCTATAAATCTATAATCTGTTTGCACTCTAACGCAATGCTGGGTTAAAATTTAAACAGTAACCAAGTTTTGAAGTAGAAAAACTGACATTTTAACATGTTGTGGTAAAAAAAAACACATTACTTTTGTTTTATATGCACTCTAAAATATGCTGGGATGTTGTAACCCAACATTGGGTTTGTCCATATTTGACCCAGTGTTGGTTTACTACATCCCAGCATTTTAAAAGAAATTTTAATAAAGTATCATTTAAATTAAATTGAAAAAATAAGCCAACATTTGTTTGGTCCTTGTTTGACCCAACATTGGGTCACAACAACAAAACATTCTTTTAAATTTCATTAAAAAACACTTTTCCGGCACTCATTACAGGCTAAAAAACTGACCTTTTAACATTTTTATTCATTATTCATTTTCCTTCGGGTTAGTCCCTTTATTCATCAGGGGTCGCTACAGTGGAATGAACCACCAACTATTCCCGCATATGTTTTACACAGCGGATGCCCTTCCAGCTGCAACCCATCACTGGGAAACACCCATACACACTCACATTCACACACACACTCATACACTACGGCCAATTTAGTTCATCAATTCCCCTATAGCGCATGTGTTTGGACTGTGGGGGAAACCGGAGCACCCGGAGGAAACCCACGCCAACACGGGGAGAACATGCAAACTCCACACAGAAACGCCAACTGACCCTGCCGGGACTCGAACCAGCGACTTTCTTGCTGTGAGGCCACAGTGCGACACTACTTAGCCACCCATTTTAACATTTTATCCTAAAAAACAATGCTACAGTACCTTTATTTTATATACACTCTAAAATAAATGCTGGGTTGTTGTAACCCAATGGTTGGGTTAAAAAGTGTCATTTAAATTGAACTGAAACAATGAACACAACGATTGTTGGGTTTGTCTATATTTGACACAACATTGGGTTACCACAACCCAGCATTTTTTTAAAAGCAAATAAAAAACACACTTTTCCGGCATTGATTACAGGCTAAAATATACAGGCTATAAATACACTCACAAGCCACTGTCCAACTGCTCGTTAACGCAAATGTATAATCAGCCAATCACATGGCAGCAACTCAGTGCATTCAGGCATGTAGACATGATCAAGACGATCTGCTGCAATTCAAAGCGAGCATCAGAATGGGGAAGAAAGGGGATTTAAGTGACTTTGAACGTGGCATGGTTGTTGGTGCCAGACGGGCTGGTCTGAGTATTTCAGAAACTGCTGATCTACTGTGATTTTCACACACAGCCATCTCTAGGGTTTGCAGAGAATGGCTGAAGAAGAGGAAATATCCAGTGAGCGGCAGTTCTGTGGGCGCAAATGCCTTGTTGATGCCAGAGGTCAGAGGAGAATGGCCAGACTGGTTCCAGCTGATAGAAAGGCAACAGTAACTCAAATAAGCACTCGTTACAACCGAGGTCTGCAGAAGAGCATCTCTGAACACACAACATGTCCAACCTTGAGGCGGATGGGCTACAGCAGCAGAAGACCACACCGGGTAACACTCCTGTCAGCTAAGAACAGGAAACTGAGGCTACAATTCACACAGGCTCACCAAAACTGGACAATAGAAGATTGGAGAAACGTTGCCTGGTCTGATGAGTCTCCATTTCTGCTGCCACATTCGTATGGTCGGGTCAGAATTTGGCATCAACACCATGAAAGCATGGATCCATCCTGCCTTGTATCAACGGTTCAGGCTGGTGGTGGTGGTGTAATGGTGTGGGGGATATTTTCTTGGCACACTTTGGGCCCATTAGTACCAATTGAGCATCAACACCACAGCCTACCTGAGTATTGTTGCTGACCATGTCCATCCCTTTATGACCACAGTGTGCCCATCTTCTGATGGCTACTTCCAGCAGGATAACGCGCCATGTCATAAAGCGCCAATCATCTCAGACTGGTTTCTTGAACATGACAATGAGTTCACTGTACTCAAATGGCCTCCACAGTCACCAGATCTCAATCCAATAGAGCACATTTGGGATGTGGTGGAACGGGAGATTCGCATCATAGTTGTGCAGCCGACAAATCTTATATAAAGATATAAACTAATGTAAAACCATTGCATACATCACATGCATAAATATGCTATGGACATGACATCAAAATGCCTACTGGTTTGGAAAAGCCTAGATCAAAAGAAGCTGGCCAAATGAAGACTTAAACTAACAAATCAATTTGTAACCCTGTGAAACAGATTAAATACAAGACTTTTTTACTATCACAGCTGTCAGTCAACGCCCGCTTCTTTTTTCCAGGTCATTGCATGTGCAGTGTAAATGCAGACATCAGATACCAGTCACTTTTAAAAGAAGATGTAAAAATCAAATACGGTCAGGAAATCTAAATTGAGCATCAAGATCTGCAGTCTTAAACAAGCAGCCAGACCCTCCGTATTGCGAAACCGGAGAAGAATCCACACCAAAGCACTGAATCTTTAATATTTTATTGATCCCATCTAAACCTTCTGCCCAAAGTGGCAATTAAAATTCAATTAAACTGACTGAAAGCATCATATTAAATCCCAGCTCTTTACGAGCACCCCGCTAATGCTTCAGGACAAATCTCAAATATAATCACACTCTTTTCAAATTATATGATCTGGCTGGCTCGCTATAAAAGTGACACGTTTAGGTACACTTCCTATAACTCTTTAACTATGACTCTCTAATGAATACTATTTTATAGCCTTTAAATCAGTTATTATTGGGCATTTTAATAAAGCTAAGCGACTGCTATTGTTTTACACACTAAAAGAGAAATTATTTTAATTTTGCGCCTCCGTTCTGCCGAGTTCCTCTTTCGCAGTCGGATTGAAGAATTGTTTTGCTCTGCGGTATTAATATGCTCCGGCAGAATTACTGGAGTTGAGGAATAATTGATGACTCCGTTCGTCGCTCGAGCTGTAAACTTTAGAGTGTCGTTTGTCATCTGAAGCTCAAGGACGTGGTAAAATCCTGTTTCATAGACAGCCGTACAGCTATAGGTGATTGGAGAAGTTTCCCGTTCTGAAGAAACAAACAGAACTGAGAGGTGTTTCCCTTTCCAGACTGCCAAAAAGGACTAAGGGGTTGCTAGGTGGTTGTTAGAGTGATCTGAATGGTTGCCAGGGAGTTTCTAGTGACTTCTGAGTGGCTGTCAGGGTGCTAGTTGGTTGTTAGTGTTCTGAGTGGTTGTCAGGATGTTTCTAGTGAGTTCTGAGTGGTTGTCAGGGTGTTGATAGGTGGCTGTTAGTGTTTGGAGTGGTTGTCGGGATGTTTCTAGTGAGCTTTGAGTGGTTTGTCAGGGTGTTGCTCGGTGGTTGTTTGTGTTCTGAGTGGTTGTGAGGGTGTTTCTAGAGCTTTCTAGGTGGTTGGCAGCCTGTTTGGGTTCTGAATGTTTTCCAGGGTGTTGTTATAGTGCAAGTGGTTGATATAGTGTTTTAGGTGCTTGTCGAGGTGTTGCTAAGTGGTTGCTAGTTTTCTTAGCAGTTGCCAGGTTGTTTCTAGAGCATTATTAGCACTCGCCAGTGTGTTGCTAGGTGGTTGTTAGTGTTCTGAGAGGTGTTTACAGGGTATTTCTAGAGCATTCTAGGCGGTTGCCAGGCTGTTGCTAGGTTATTGTTTGTGTTCTGAGTGTAAGTGGTTGATATAGTGTTTTGGGTGCTTGTCAGGGTGTTGCTAAGTAGATGCTAGTCTTCTTAGTGGTTGTAAGGGTGTTTCTAGATGGTTGAGTATTCTGAATGATTATCAGGGTATTGCTAGATTGTTGTTAGTGTTCTGAGTGGTTGCCATGGTGTTTCTAGAGCATTCTTAGCACTTGCCAGGGCGTTGCTAGGTTATTGTTTGTGTTCAGAGTGTTTTCCAGGGTGTTGATATAGTATAAGTGGTTGATATAGTGTTTTTGGTGCTTGTCAGGGTGTCTAAGTAGTTGCTAGTCTTCGTAGAGGTTGTAAGGGTGTTTCTAGGTGGTTAACTTTTCTGAATGGTTTTCAGGATGTTGCTAGATGGTTGTTAATTATTTGAGTGGTTATCAGTTTGTTGCTAGGTGGTTGAGTAATTTGAATGTAATCAGGGTGTTGCGAGATGGTTGTTAGTTTCCTGAGTTCTTGTCAGGGTCGCTTGTCTTGCTAGGTGATTAATAGAGTGTTCTGAGTCATTGTCAGGGCTTTCTAGAATGTTCTGAGTGGTTGTCAGGGTATTGCTAGGTGGTTGTTTAAATGTTTTGAATGATTGTCGTGGTGTTTTTAGAATGTTATGGGTGGTTGTCAATGTGTTTCAAGAGCATTCAGGGAGGTTGTCAGGGTGTTGCTAGAGAGTTGTTAGAATGTTCTAAATGGTTATCCAGATGTTACTAGTTGGTTGTTAGAGTGTTCTGGTGGATGCCAGAGTGTTTCTATAAGTGTTCTGAGTGGTTGTCAGGGTGTTGCTAAATGGTTGTCAGGGTATTGCTAAATGGTTGTCAGGGTATTAATAGGTGCTTGAGTTTCCTAAATGGTTGTCATTGTGTTGTTTTAGAACGTTATGGGTAATTGTCAGGGTGTTTAAGAGTATTCAGGGTGGTTGTCTGGTGTTGCTAGGTTTTCTAAATGGTTATCAGGGTGTTATTAGGTGTTTGTTAGAGCATTGTAAATGGTTGTCAGAGTGTTGCTAGGTGGTTGTTAGAACATTCTAAATGGTTGTCAAGGTGTTTCTACAGTACTTTGGTCCAGTCTGCAGCTCAGTAATCCTGCAGTAGATTCGTGTCTCAGTGATCTTCTGGCCTGTAGATGTGTCTCTTGTTCGCCCAGCATGTCTGTTGGTTTTCTCCATCTGCAATATTCTGCACTTAGTGTCATAAATGGCTGTAATTAAATGCAGTTATTGGAGAATCTGGAGAAATTTTAAAAGAAATAGCTGCAGGACTGATGGAAGAGAACAATTGTTTGGGAGCCCATTATTCATTGAGACACTGTAAGTGCTGTACACGTGTGAATGAAACACATGGCCTGCAGCTCTCTCTCTCTGTCTAAATGAGATGCATGGCTCTTCTCCTTTTAATTCAGGTTGAGTACATGCCTCAGTCATCTTGCCTTTTATTGACTCAATCTCGGGAAGCAACATCGCTTTCCATAACCCGCACGTCAGGCCAGTCCTCGATGCCCTACTCAGTAATTTAAAGCCCTTATAGAATTGCAATTTCAGGCCTGGCTGCTTGTTTTTCTAAAATGTACTCAAGGAATTAGTTACTCCAGCCACAAATCAGACAAATTTATGCGTGGTGGTAATGCGGTTTTATGGCCTCATGGTACATTGCTTCAAAAACAGCAGATGTGAAATTGTGACAAATATAACGAGGGTTTATTTTCCTGATACGGAGGAGTCTCGGAGCGTGTTTACTCCTCATATACAGTATATTTAATGTGATAGTCGGGGCTGTTGATTAATGCTCCGCTCGCTTTTCATTACAGATAAGAGCAGCGCTGTGGTCAAGAGATAGTACGTGTGCTGTAAATCTGCTTAAATGAGCAGTAAAATGAACAGCCACATGCATTAGCGTTGCATTTTAAGGCTTCGTTTGGGGGTCACGAGTCTGCGCACACCTGAGCAACAGGACATCCCACATCCTGACATTTATGTGCTTTCAATGCGTACTTTTACATTGCCTTCACTAAAAAAAAGATGTATTTATGGGCTGTAGTGTTCCAAAAGTTGTGTAAAAAACACTGTAAAAAATGCTGGGTTCCACACAATCGATTTAAGTTGGGACAACATGAAGACATTGAGTTAACTTCAAAGTTTTTACACATTTAAGTAGATTGAACATAAAACAATTATGTGTCATCAAGAAAACGCAAACATTGTGTGGTTTCAGCTCATGTTAAATAAGTGGTTTAAACAAACAGCAAACATATGCAGTTCTAACAACAGTTTTTCCTTAAAACAAGCAAAATAATCTTGTTTTCGCTTTGAAATAACATTATTTTGCTTACCCCTCTGGCAGATTATTTAGCTTGTTCTCACATAAATTTTTAATTTCTGAAAACAAGACCATATTTTTTGCTTGTCTAGAAAATGCTTCTTGATTTAAGAGGTTTTTTTTTTTTTTTGATATTTGGACTAGAAATAAGACAAAACTAATTGCCCTGCATTAGCCATTTCAGGCCAAAACGTCTGTATTTTCACCACATAGTTTTGATTCTAACATGAAATTGATCTCTACAAAATAAGCCAGAACGTTAGTGACCATAATTAATGTGCACAATAAATATACATTTTCCTCAAATCTTCTTCTGCTAGGGGCCCGAAGGGTCTGTCCAGCAGAAATGGCTTTAGCTCAGCAAGAACAGAAATAAAGGATCCATCAGTCGTCATCATTACGGGCTGAGAGATGGGCTAATAGTCCCGACAGAAGGACATATTCCTGATCCATTCTCAGCATGAATCACTCTGTATATTAGGCTGTGACAGGGCCAATCCGGAGGCTCCAGACAGACCATTCCTCATGCCGTATGCAGGCTGTGATGAGCAGGAGCGAATTCGGGTAGTTAGAGGACCCTGGGCTAAAGCTTTACACGGCAAAAAAAAAAAAATGTGATGAAATGTGATGAAAAGAAGCCATACGTGAAATTTTGGCCTGAAATGGCTCATGCACTGCATCTTACTTAGAGTTTTTGTCTTGTTTCTAGTCCAAATATCCTAAAATTCTGAAATCAAGAAGCATTTTCGAGACAAGAACAAAATATTGTTTTGTGTTCAGAAATAATATGTGAAAAATAAGTGAGTTTTTCAGTAAAACAAGCAAAATAATCGGCCAATAATATAGGCAAAATAATCTTACGTCAAAGCAAAGACAAGATTACTTTGCTTTTCCCCATTTTTTCACAGATTATTTGTCTTGTTTTAATCAAAAACTCATTTAATTTTGACATTATTTCTGAAAACAAGACAATATTTTATTCTGGTCCAGAAATTCTTCTTGATTTAAGATTATTTAGATATTTGGACTAGAAACAAGACAAAAAATTTAAGAAAAGCATTTTTATTGCATTGCACACTTCATCATCATCATCATCAAAGCAAAAGTATGACCAGGATGTGTATTAACGCAAATAATATTATAAATAATGTTAAATCTCTTACACGGAGTGATTGTTTCTCTTCACAAGACCTCAGCGTGTCATCAGGAGCCATGGCTATTCATTTAGACTCGTTTGTATGTGTTTATTTTTAATCTAAAACCCCTGTCACCATTCACTGCCATTATATGAAGCACCAAACACCACAGATTCAGCTCAAAATCTGCTTTAATGTTCGGCTGAAGAACAAAAGTCATCTCGGATGACCTGTGGGTGAGTAAATCAACAGAAGATCTTTATTTTTGGGTGAACTATCCCTTTAAAGAAATGTAACTTTTAGCGCTAGTTCTACCAGGAATACATAATGGAACGTCCCTCCTCACAATCAGTTCCAACCAATAGCCACAAGACACATGGATATATAAGCTGTCCATTCATTTGGTTGCAGATACTGACGCGGACGTTCACCTACCATCCTCCCCACCACCACCAGGTTGGCCCTGTCCAGGGGGGTAGGCTCCACCCCTGCCTTTGTCCTTGGCAGCCATAGCTGGATCTACTTTTTGTCAAACGATACTCATCAAATAAATGTAATTCAATATCATATTTATCTCCCTGGTTTTGCTGGTTGAAGTGAATGATCCTCCAGCACACTCATACATTCATTCATTCATTCATTTTCCTTTGGCTTAGTCCCTTTATTCATCAGGGGTCGCCACAGCGGAATGAACCGCCAACTTATCCAGCATATGTTTTACGCAGCGGATGCCCTTCCAGCTTCAACCCAGTATTGGGAAACACCCATACACACTCATTCACACACACTCATACACTGTGGCCAATTTAGTTAATCAATTCCCCTATAGTGCATGTGTTTGGACTGTGGGGGAAACCCACGCCAACACGGGGAGAACATGCAAACTCCACACAGAAACGCCAACTGACCCAGCCGGGACTCGAACCAGCAACCTTCTTGCTGTGAGGCGACAGCGCTACCCAATGCGGCACCGTGCTGCCCACACTTATACATACTGTATATAAATATATATATAAGTGATGAGTGATAATATCCCTGTGGAAATGTAGGAATGTGATAATGTTCTTCCGTCTTTATCTGGCACACATACGCGCACGCGGCAGAAGTCATTTCTAGATAGAGTCCTCTCGGCATATGCTGCGATAAAGCATGCGTGGGAAATTAAAAATAAACACATAGTTTGATTGCTCTTTGTTTTGCGGCTAAGGGGGAACAATTATATCTTCATAGCGGAATGGAGCGTTTCCAAACAGATCGCGGTCCTCACGCTGCTCGGCAGATGGCAGGAGGATGTACAGCTTTCTTACTCACGGAAATGAACAGAGTCTGAACTCTTTATAAACGTCACACGCAATTAGAGTCTGTGCCGAGACAAAGAGGCCATCAAGCGCACGTCTGACAGTAGGACTCCAACTTTCTTCTGCTTAAATTATGCTGCTGTTGTAAATGACTGACGGCGCAGGAAGCTGTGTCTGTCTGGATGCGTCTTATTCTTAGTGAAAAGAGCGCCGTTTGGCTTGCTTTAATGCCACTGTTTATCTGTGGCTTAAAGAGCAGTTTAAACAGCGTCGTAGCTGGATTGTTGGGTCGCTGTTTGAGGCTACAGAAAATTTCTAAATGCTTTTCTTGCTAAGAGTTTTAGTCTTGTTTCTAGACCAAATATCTCAAAACTCTTAAATCAAGAAGCATTTTCTAGACAAGAACAAAATAGTGTCCTGTTTTCAGAAATGAGCCAAAATTAAGTGAGTTTTTTCCTGTAAAAGACATTTGTGTACATGTGTGGACATACAGTAAAGGAAATGTGGTGTCTCGCAGGACCACGCTGCTTATAAATAAACATAATCATAAATATGAACACAACACTGGACGTAAGAGCTGTTTTAAACCTATACATAACTAATATACTGGAGCGCTAATCTAACTATACTAACTTTACATCATTTGGCTTGATTTAATGCCACTGTTTCTCTGTGCTTTAAAGAGCAAATTATAAAGCATTGCAGCCGGATTGTTGGGTCGCTGTTTGAGGCTGCAGAATAAAATGCTTTTCTTGCTAAGAGTTTTAGTCTTGTTTCTAGTCCAAATATCTCAAAACTCTTAAATCAAGAAGCATTTTCTAGACAAGAACAAAATGAGCCAAAATTAAGTGAGTTTTTTCTGTAAAAGACATTCCTCTACATGTGTGGACATACAGTGGAACAAAATGTTGTCTCTTGCAGGACCACGCTGCTACATAAATAAACAATCATAAATATGAACACAACACTGGACGTATAAAGCTAAGGTCACGCTGCACTTTTCTCTCCATAGTCTTCAATTCATACGCACGCAAATGCGTCAGACCAGAAACGCAAGCTCATGTGACAAGTTTCGCAGTTTGCTGCGTTGCAAAGTTCAAGCTTGGTGAACTCTGACCTGCGAAATCGCATCACGTGACTGCGTAAGACCAATGGAAGATCAAAACATGACCTCTCTGTACAGAAATTTTAAATATGGACCAATCGCTCAATTTTTTTTTCATGTCTAATCATCTTGTTTAATCCCGCCTTTTTTAAACCTAACATTCATAACTAACATACCAGAGCGCTAATCTAACTACTAACTATACCTATACTATACATACTTAACTATACACACAACCTGAGACAGACTATACGAGTACTTTTACATCAGACAGAACAATATTGTGCAAAAGAGGTATTTAAGGTTGAAGAAAACTATGATTGTGTGGTATAGTCACACTGTTTTCCTTATTGAGTCCTTGTACGATGGAGTTTAAGTAAAGTGTGCGGTGCATATGGAGAGAAGAGTGTTTCTACAGGCATACCTCTCAACCCTCCCGTTTTGCTGGCATTCTCCCATATTTTACAATTCTATCCTGCTATCATCCTGTAAAGATATTTTCCCATATTTCTCCCATATTTTCAATCTTTCTATGAAGGGTGGCAATAAACATCAAAACAATAGTTTTGCTTATCTAGAAAATGCTTCTTGATTTAAGAATTTTTACATATATGGACTAGAAACAAGACAAAAAGTCTCAGTCATGACCCTAAAAATACAATCTTTTTTGCAATATAGTTTATAATTGTGTATGAAACACTAGACTAGTGGTCCCCAAACTTTTTATCACCACGGACTGGCCAATGCTTGACAATTTTACTGCGGCGACCATCAACCATTTTCTCAGAGGATGACAAGCTGACAAAACATTGCAGTAACTCTGATATAACCCTGGTATATCAACTCTGATATACAGGTGTTCTGTGTTTGTCTGAGGTAATTTGTCTACCAAAATGTGTGTATTCCATACAAAGTATGAAGCTGATCGGTCAGTTCTTGTCACATGCGTCTGTAAGGCGCAAGTGCGTACCGCCGATTGTGTGCGCAAGCCGCGCTCCTCCATAGGAAATAACAAACTTGCGCACAGAAAATATGCAATATGCTATCGGCCCCTAAAAGTCTGCTATCATTTGTGATCTCCAGCAGTTGATCTTCTTACTCTTTAGTAAGAAGACATGCTGGATTCACCTGATTTGTTGACAAATGGGTTACGGATCCATTCCTTGGCAGTTCGCGGGTCCTTCACTGGGCCTTTTCCCCTTAGCAAAGAAACTTTCCAGAGACGTCTGTTTCTTACTCATTTTGCTGCTTGTGGGTTAAATTTGGGCGCTCAAGTGACCGAGATGTAAGCGAGAGATGACCGTACATTTTTCAAAATAAAAGATTTTTCAAAATAAAAGATCGTTCAGACTCAGATAATAAATAAAACGGAAATAATTAATGATTTCTTGTGCGGCCCGGTACCAGGTACCAGTACTAGTCCGCGGCCTGGTGGTTGGGGACTACTGCACTAGACCACATGCAAATATGTGTACCTCACTTTGTCCAGCCAGAAGGAGAGCCAGTTCTGACTATTAGTAGTGTCTTATTGCCTGTCTGTTATGAAGATATTGGCTGTTTATAATGCAGAAAGCACACATTTTACATGATCTTATTCTACATCCCTAATCCTACCCAATACCTAAACCTAAAATTACACATAATTTTTTAATAATTCAACATCCTGGAGATCATTATTCCACGTATAGACTGTTTTTGTCATGTTTCTAGTCCAAATATCTAAAAATACTTAAATCAAGAAGCATTTTCTAGACAAGTGAAAAATATTGTCTTGTTTTCAGAGATAATAATTTAAAAAACAAGTCCGTTTTTCCTTAAAACAAGCTAAATAATCTATCGTCAAGAGGAAAAACAAGATTATTTTGCTTACTCCATTTTGCTTGTGTCTTGATTTAGGATTTTTTAGATATTTGGACTAGAAACAAGACAAAAACTTTGAGTAAGAAAAGCATTTTGTTTTTGCAGTGTATTGTTTTCGCTTTGAAGTAACATTATTTTGCCAAATTATTACGAATTTTTAGATATTTGGACTAGAAACAAGACAAAAACTCTTATTTTTTTGCAGTGTAGTAGCTGTTTGACTTTATCACTCTTGCGTTGTGGAGAATAGTCAAGCGCTCAATGAATCCTCCACGCTCTTGAGCTGTTATTGAGTGTGTTGTGTTTGTTTTCTGCGTGGATATTTCTCATTAAGAGACTCTCCTTGATCTGAGGCAGACAGACGTGTAGCGGCACGGATCTTTCAGCGAGTGTGAAGCTGTCAGCAATCATCCCTCATCCATCACAAACACAAACACATGCAAACATTCAGGAGTTTCAGTTTCCATCAGCTGTAAATACAGCTTCGGTGCTGTCTGTGATCATTACTGCTCATCGCCTGCAAAAAAATGCAGAGTTTTTGTCTTGTTTCTAGTCCAAATGTGTAAAAACTCTTAAATCAAGAAGCATTTTCTAGACAAGCCAAAAATATTGTGTTGTTTTCAGAGATAATGAGTCAAAATTAATGGAGTTTTTCTTTAAAATCAGCTAAATAATCTGCCAATGAGAGAAGCAATCTTGTTTTCATTTTGAAATAACATTATTTTGCCAGATTATTAAGATTTTTAAAAAATATTTGGACTAGAAACAAGACAAAAACTAAGTAAGAAAAGCATTTTTCCAAATATTAATTTGCACCCAGCGTCATGGTGTCTCAGTGGTTAGCATGTTCGCCTCACAGCAAGAAGGTCGCTGGTTCGAGTCAAAGCTGGGTCAGTTGGTGTTTCTGTGTGGAGTTTGCATGTTCTCCCCGTGTTGGCGTGGGTTTCCTCTGGGTGCTCCGGTTTCCCCCACAGTCCAAACACTTTATACAGTTTGGCTTGATTTAACGCCACTGTTTCTCTGTGCTTTTGTTGGGTCGCTGTTTGAGGCTGCAGAATAAAATGCTTTTCTTGCTTTTCTTGTTTTTGTCTTGTTTCTAGTCCAAATATCTCAAAACTCTTAAATCAAGAAGCATTTTCTAGACAAGAACAAAATATTTGTCTTGTTTTTAGAAATGAGTCAAAATTAAGTGCGTTTTTCCTTAAAACAATCAAAATAATGTTATTTCAAAGTGAAAACTAGATTATTTAGCTCACCCCGTTGGCAGATTATTTTGCTTGTTTTAAGGAAAAACTCGCTTAATTTTAACTCGTTATTTCTGAAAACAAGCTCTTCTAGAAAATGCTTCTTGATTTAAAAAGTTTGAGACTAGAAACAAGACAACGGGCTCTATTTTAATGATCTAAGTCTAAAGCGCAGGGCGCGAAAGCATTAAGGGTGTATCTGAATCCACTTTTGCTATTTTAAGGATGGATAAATATGCTCTGCGCTGCTGTGCATGGTCTAACAGGGTTGAGATTATTCTCTTCATGAGTTCTGGGTGTGTTTTGAGAATAAACCAATCAGAGTCTCGTCTCCTGTTCCCTTTAAGAGTCAGTTGCGTTGCGTGGCACATTTGCTATTTACATGGCGACTTTGTAAGTGTAAAAACTGAACGCTTCACTAGCGAGAAAACAGTTAAACAGAGCATCTGCAGCGCGAGGATGAAGAACCAGCCTCCTCTATTCAGCCTCTTTACTTTAGTTTCACTCTTTACTTTACTCCTTTACTTTAGTGGAGTCAGGGAACGGTGGAAACTCACTCCACTGAAGACATTCATTAGTCTACATATTTAATTTCCTTTGTTAAGCGCAGAGATTTGTTTCAAAAGTATTTCTAAATTCAGTTCTAATCTCCAGCAAAGGAATAAATGATCAATAATAATGAATGAGTTATATCCAAACACACGTCCTGTTCTTCTGCCCCATATGGTGATGCAGACGTCTCCAAAACCCCACAGGTGGACAAATCTACACTTGTTTTTATCAAGGCAAATATAAATATTCATTCATTCATTCATTTTCCTTTGGCTTAGTCCCTTTATTAATCAGGGGTCGCCACAGCAGAATGAACCGCCAAATTATCCAGCATATGTTTTACACAGCGGATGCCCTTCCAGCTGCAACCCATCACTGGGAAACACCCATACACACTCATTCTCTCACACACATACACTACGGACAATTTAGCTTACCTTATAGCGCATGTGTTTGGACTGTGGGGGAAACCGGAGAACATGCAAACTCCACACAGAAACCCCAACTGACCCAGCCAAGGCTCAAACCAGCGACCTTCTTGCTGTGAGGCGACAGCGCTACCCACTGAGCCACCGCGCCGCCCCACAAAACTCTAAATAAGCAAAGCATTTTATTTTTTTTGCAGTGAAACAATAAAGTTTCCTCCAAAGGCGTCTGAATTCCTGAGTTCATCTGTCAGAGATGGCGGTGTGTGGTATTTTATCATATTCATAAATGCACAGATGATGCTGTTACTCTTTGTTTGTTTCGCTGTGTGAGTGTGTGTGTGTGTGTGTGTGTGTGCCGCCGCTAGCCTGTGCGCGGCGTAATCCTGACACGGCTAATGATGTTCAGCAGCACACTGATGACGGCTGACACCCGGGAATTCTGGGAAAAAAAAAACGGTGAAGAAAAAAGGCGTTCATTAGATGTCAGACAGGTGTGACATGAAGGATCCGCTGGTCAGGAGACGGCGAGTACAAAGACACACACACACTGTGTTCGGGGGAGATGACACAGAAGTCGGAGGCAGAGAAACGGAGGCAGGAGACTGGAAAATAATGGCTAATGGAGGAGTTTAGCCTGAGGCGCTGGGCCTGCTTTGCCTACTTCTGTATAACTAGTATATTTATAATTCAAATACATACCTTTAATAATTAACCAGCAGACACTATTAAAGGAGAAGACAAGACTGGCTGGAGAGACGAGACCAGACGAGACCAGACGTGGTGCGGGACTCTCACTAAGGAGAGACACCAACAAAAGGGCTATTGAGTGTGTGCTGGACTGCTGATACACACACACACTCATACATACATGCACTGAAGAAAGGAAAAACATGTCACATCACAACATGTCACACACACATATGCATACACACATATACATACTGACGGACATACACATGCATGCATCCACACACATACACGCACACTCACTGATACACACACACACTAATGGACACATACGTACTGAAGAGAGGAAAACACATCACATCACAACATGTGACACATACACACACACTGGTGGACACACTGACACACACACAAACACACTGACAGACACACAAACACACAAGAAAAAACGTCACATCACAACATGTCACACACACATGCATACTGACACACACTGATACACACATACATGCACATGCACACTGACAAACACACACTGACTCTCGCACACACACACACACGCACGCACACACACACACATGCACACACACACAAAAAAGGGGGTCCTGGTACTAGTAAGGTGTACCTAATAAAGTGGCCAGTAAGTAAGTGCAGAGTTTAAATAGAAACATCCAAAAAGTTTGTATTACAAAATAACTGTATTGCAATTTGCAAACAAAAATAACACCATAACTCATAATCAGAAAATGAGCAGGTTTATTAGAAGAAACTTGAGATTCAAACACACACACACACACACACACACACACACACACACACGTGACTCCACAAACACACAAACATTTGCATATATGTGATAATAAGCTTGATCATTTGGAGGACCACATGTCAGGATCTTCTTCTTTGATCTTCCTCATACATATTAAAAGTCCTCAGAGACGTCGGGGCCACTCGTGAATTCAGTGTGTGTGTGTGCTGTTAAATTGCTAATAGACTTGCACAATTACAGTACAGTAATCCACAATTACTTAATAGTAGTACAGGGATTAAGATGCCGTATATGCCGCCGCTCTGGGCTGTTTCATGCATTCTTCATTTCTGTGTGTAGTGTTTATGTAGAACACTGAGATCTGCGTGTTTGGAGAGCGGCTGAACATTAAATCTTTAGTTCAGCGGCTCGTTGGCGATGCATAACTGAGAAACCGGCATAGATTCATCGCTCATGCACTGTACAAAATGCGATTCGTTGACTTTACTTTAAAGAATTGAGTAAACCCACTGCATTTGATTATTAAGTCTGAATTATTCGCCCTCCTGTATATTTTTTTCCCCAATTTCTGTTTAACGGAGAGCAGATTTTCTCAACACATTTCTACACATAATAGTTTTAATAATTCATTTCTAATAACTGATTTCTTTTCTCTTTGCCATGATGACAGCACATAATATTAGAATAGATATTCTTCAAGACACTAGTATTCAGCTTAAAGGGACATTTAAAGGCTTAACTAGGTTAATTAGGGTAAAGTTAGGGTAATTAGGCAAGTCATTGTATAACAGTGGTTTGTTCTGGAGACAATCCAACACTAATATTGCTGAAGGGGGCAAATAATATTGACCTTAAAATGGCTTTAAAACTATTAAGAACTGCTTTTATTCTAGCTGAAATAAAACAAATAAGACTTTCTCCAGAAGAAAAAATATTATAGGAAATACTGTGAAAAATTCCTGAATCGGTTCAACATCATTTTGGGAAATATGTGGAATACGAATTCACAGAAGGGCGAATAATTTTGACTTCAACTGCACTGTAAAAAAAAAGTTGACTCAACTCAAAATTGTAAGGCAACTTGCTGCAGAGCTTTTTTGAGTTGACTCAACTTTTAACCCAAGTACTGCACTTGACTCGATTTAAGTTGAGTCTACTCAAAAAAGCTCTGCAGCAAGTTGCCTTACAATTTTAAGGTAAAGTCAACTTTTTTTTTTACAGTGTGTATGTGCAAATTAATAAGAATTAAGTTAAGTGAACTTAATAGTTACAACAGAATTACTTCAATTTTTTAAGCAAAATCAACTTGTCACTTTTAAGACAATGGGTTTACTCCTTTTTGGAGTCATCACTCTTTACAGTGCACACAATTCATTCTACTCAAATCGATTAAGTTAATTTAACAAGTTAGATTGAACATGAAACAATTAAGTTGTCCAAAAAAACAAGAATTGTGTTGATTCAGCTCATTTTAAAGTCTGCATGAACCGGAAGCTGCGACCATTTTTTGTTTTGTTCGTATTGTCATGCAGTTCCTAGAAAAACGGAATATTAAATGAGCAAACAGTGGGCGTGGCTTGTTTTTATCTACTGTGAGCTGATTGGATGTACACTGACGAAAAAAGATTTCTGCAAAATTGTTGCAAACTATTTGTATGGGTTAAATTTAAACAAAGGCGTCACGGTGGCGCAGTGGGTAGCACGATCACCTCATAGCAAAAAGGTTGCTGGTTCGAGCCTCGGCTGGGTCAGTTGGCATTTCTGTGTGGAGTTTGCATGTTCTCCCGGTGTTGGCGTAGGTTTCCTCCGGGTGCTCCGGTTTCCCCCACAGTCCAAACACATGCGCTATAGGGGAATTGGCTAAGCTAAAATTGTCCATAGTGTATAAGTGTGAATGGATGTTTCCCAGTGATGGGTTGCAGCTGGAAGGGCATCCGCTGTGTAAAACATATGCTGGATAAGTTGGCGGTTCATTCCACTGTGGCAACTCCAGATTAATAAAGGGACTAAGCTGAAAAGAAAATGAATGAATGAATTTAAACAAACAAATTAAATTAAGTAATGTTCAACTTAATTTGTTTGTTTAAATTCAGCCCAAATAAATTGTTTGCACTTAACTTAAATAAATGTAGTAAATCCAAGGAATCATCTTTGAATCTTTTTTTTCAGTAAAGTAGGCGTTTCATTCAGAAAGATGGGGAAAAGGGTTTGGGGAGAGTTATTACAGCCTATAACAGACTCCTCCTCCTCACCATTTCTGTTTGTTGTCAAAACGACAGCTGGAGGGGCGTGGTTAAGTGTTTTAGCCACGCCCAATACCTCAGACTGACCTAATCTGAGAATTTACCTAAAACCAAACAGGAAGTGCATTTTTAGATTTCAATTAAAGATTACAAGGACATATTGTTTTGTCTTAATGACACGTACAGATGAATTGTTCAGCACAAAACTAGCAATGTGAGCTAAAAACATCAATATGGTTAGTTTTGATCTCATGCGTTCTCTAATTAAGTAGTTTGAACAAGCATTTTTGGAGTGTGTGAGTGTGTGTTGAAATCTCGCTGTATTTCCCGGTGTTTCTCTGGCGCTTGTGTTCTGAGTATTACCTGTTTGATAATGAAGCATGGAGCCGCTGATATGAATGTCTTTCTAGTGCCGGCGCTCATTTCCCATCAGCTCCTGACAGTCTGTCAAGTGTTGAGCCACAGGCCAGAACACAACAAAGAGCCGAGACACACAATCCTGCTGAAAACACAACTCTGACAAGTTCTGACGGCTGACTTTTGTCTGTGCGGATACATATATACTGTACAGTATATATGTAGGTCTCCACACACACACACACACACACACAGATACTTGTATATGGTTTACAGTGACACTCCATAGGCATAATGTATTTTATACACTGCGGAAAATGAGTTTTTGTCTTGTTTCTAGTCCAAATATCTACAAATTCTTAAATCAAGTAGCATTTTCTGGTGAAAAATATTGTCTTGTTTTCAGAAATGAAGTGAGTTTTCCCTTCAAACAATACAAATAACCTGCCAATGGGGTAGAATAATCTTGTTTTTGATATAATATTACCTTTCTTCCCCCCATTGGCAGATTATTTTGCTTGTTTTAAGGAAAAACTCACTTAATTTCAACATATTATTCCTGAAAACAAGACTATATTTTATTCTTGTCCAAAAAATGCTTCTTGATTTAAATTTTTGTAGATATTTGGACTAGAAACAAGACAGAAACTCTGAGTAATATACTGCAGTATACTGTAAAACACTAAACCCAAGCCTCACAGCAAACCTGTGGTAAATGTTGAATGTCAACATGAAGGTTAAGTATGATTTTTAAGTGTCTTGAATTACATGGACACAATGTGTGTTCTTGTAAACCACCTTAATAGAGTACAACTAAGTCATATCCATGTCATTATTCAAATTGTGTCCCTGTAACCCACATAAACTTGTACACACACAGATGCTTTATAAGGACTTCTTATGATGTCTCTACTGTACAGACTGTATATGCTCTCCTCTCCCCCTCACAGCAAACAATCTGCACTATTACATCTTCAAAATACTTCATTCTGTCTGATTTATGAGCCCTTTTCCTCATTGAGACAAAAAAAATGTCCCTACATGGTGACAATTTACTGGTATTGCTATGTCCTCACATTGTGAGGAATGCAAGACACTCATACACACATTCATGATAGTTTTTTTTGTGAATTGTGGGGACATTTCATAGGTATCCATTGGTTGTTTTGACTGTGCAAACTGTATTTTCTATTCCCCTACCCCAACATGACACCCAGGGAAACGTGTGTAGTTTTAATTTCTGAAAGAAAAAATCATTCTTTATTATTTTTAAGCCTTTTAGAAAAATGGAGGATTGGGCAGTGTCCTCATAATTCACCTTCTCCATTGACGCTTTACAATAATGCTCCATTAGTTCATGTATTTACTAGCACGAACACCTAATGACAAATACATTTCTGACCACAAAACAAGTCATAAGTGTCCATTTTGGGAAATTGAGATTTATACATCATCTGAAAGCTGAATAGATAAGCTTTCCATTGACGTTTGGTTTGTTAGGATAAGACAAGCATATGGAGACTTATCAAAATACTGAGAAAATTACCTTTAAAAATGTCTAAATGAAGTGCTTAGCAATGCATATTACCAATCGATAATTAACATTTGATCTATTTACTGTAGGAATTTTACGAGATGTCTTCACTGGAGACGATCTTTACTTAATATTCCAATGATTTTGGGCATAAAACAAAGCAAAAATCGATTCTTTTGACTCAAATACATAAGGCTGCTTTTGTACTCACATTTATTACAGTATTTATTCATCTTCGTTAACATTATTCATTCATTCATTTTCTTTTCGGCTTAGTCCCTTTATTAATCAGGGGTCGCCACAGCGGAATGAACCGCCAACTATTCCAGCATATGTTTTACGCAGCGGATGCCCTTCCAGCTGCAACCCATCACTGGGAAACATCCATACACACACACTACGGACAATTTTAGCTTACCCAATTCCCCTATAGCGCATGTGTTTGGACTGTGGGGGAAACCGGAGCACCCGGAGGAAACCCACGCCAACACGGGGAGAACATGCAAACTCCACACAGAAACGCCAACTGACCCAGCCGAGGCTCGAACCCGCGACCTTCTTGCTGTAAGGCGATTGTGCTACCCACTGCACCACCGTGACGCCCTTGTTAACATTATGTAAAATAAAGTTAGTTAGATTAATTTAATAAATACTGCACAAGTATTGTTTGTGCTTAATTCATGTTAGTAAAAATGTTAACTCACATTAGCTAATGGAACAGTATTGTAAATTGCGACCCCTTCTCCTTGTAATATCTATGCCATACCCATGTCATCACACACACGCGCACACGCACACGCACACGCACACACACACACGCACACACACACACGCACACACACACACACACACACACACACACACACACACACACACACAC
>CAIGQV010000903.1:622343-660433 GCA_903798115.1 Danio jaintianensis
GTGTGTGTGTGTGCGTGCTTGCTTGGATGCGTGCGTGTGTGTGTGTGTGCGTGCGTGTGTGTGCGCGTGCGTGTGTGTGTGTGAGTGTGTTTGTCTATACTGTTGTGGGTCAAATGTTTTTAAAATGTTCTCACAGATGCAGTGAATTACTTGTCATTTTTATTGTGTTAATTATATATATATATATATATTAACGTGCCACATATAAAAGTAAGATCACCTATTTTAAAAGCTCCCTTCTCTTTCTTTAAGGCAGGTTCGAGATAAAAACAACTGCTGTAAAGCCATGTGTAGTATAAAAATGCACTATATTAATACATTAGACTTGATGTAACAGCAGTCATTCCAGAAGAGTCTGTGTGTATGTGAAACCACTGCTAACTGATGACAGGAGTGTGTCGGTCCAGTGTTAATGAGTTAATGAAGCCATCGCTCCATCATATATCTCTACAAACATGAGTGTGTTCAGTGTCGTCCGGTCACACACACACACACACACACACACACACACACACACACACACACACTTTCTGCTCGGCTGACAGATTTCACATAATGTATCTGTAGTGTGCAGGAATGTTAAAGACCTCTTCATGGAAAATAAAATATCTGTCACTCTTTATTTTAATGTACAATTTACGCATTTAACTCAGATTTTAGCTCAATAATTTACTAATTATCTGCTTATTAATAGTTATTAAGGGATTATTAACTAGGATTAGGGATGTCGAATAAGATCATACTTTATAAGTGCTAATAAACAGTTCATATCTTAATTAGGCAGGTTATAAGCCAGTAGTGGATGGTGTGAAGTGTGACTTAAACTAAAGTGTTTCCAAAATATCAGTTCTGACCCTCAACACACACACACACACACACACACGCACGCACGCACGCACGCACGCACGCACGCACGCACGCACGCACACACACACATGTATCTAACTTTAATGCATGTGTCCTTGTAGGTTTCTTTGAGCTCTATACTTTTTAAACGTATGTAAAGCACTTTGAGATGCTTTGTTTAAAGGTGCTACATAAAATAAAAAATTATTATTATTATTATTATTATTATTATTATTATTATTATTATTCATTCATTTTCTTTTCGGCTTAGTCCCTTTATTAATCAAGGGTCGCCACAGCGGAATGAACCGCCAACTTATCCAGAATATGTTTTATGCAGCGGATGCCCTTCCAGCCGCAACCCAGCATTGGGAAACACCCATACACACTCAATGATACACATACACTACGGACAATTTAGCTTACCCAATTCACCTACAGCACGTCTTTGGACTTGTGGGGGAAACCGGAGCACCCGGAGGAAACCGACGCCAACACGGGGAGAACATGCAAACTCCACACAGAAATGCCAACTGACGCAGCCGGGACTCGAACCAGCAACCTTCTTGCTGTGAGGCGACAGTGCGCCACTGTGTCGCCCCTATTATTATTATTATTATTATTATTAATAAAAGTGCACTAAACCTCCTAGACGGAGGGGAAATAGGATGAATGTAAGAATACATTACATGCCTGCTTACTGCTAGTAGCTTGATTTGCACTGCGCTGGCCCTTTAAGCAACACTGCAGAGTGTTTTCCAGGCTCTTGTTTTAGCACGCTGTGCCTGAGGGGGTCAGCCAAGAAGTCACCCTTAAGAGGTGATAATCCCATCACACACTAGTCTCCAGCGCTGTTTTCCCCGGACGGCTCTCATCAGACTCTGACCCTTGTTTCAGTGCTGGCGATGGGTTGCTGAGGTCTAAAGAACTGCATCTAAGCTGCTGGGATGTGACCCAAAAATGTAGGGCTGGATTAAAACAATGTTTTAATATCGTTTCTAAATATTAAAAACTTTCAAGGATTTAAGATGCTGATGACCATTAAATGTCTTGTGAAAAAGGTCCATTTGTGTTTGTGGACGTGTTAATCCAATCCACCACCTCCTCTTTTCCCCAAAAAAATGTCTGGTGGAGGGCTAGTGCTGGGCGGTGTGGTCTCTGAAGCGCGTCACTGCACCGATGCCCTACAGGTATCTCTGGAACGAGTGAGTGGGTGGATGAGAAAGAGATGCTGCCTTCCCAAGCACAGCTAACGTATTTATGCAAATCTTTTTGGGCATTATTGCAGATAAGCTCATTTTATACTCTGATTTCTGCTCCCTCATGTGCCATAATGAGTCGTCGAGCACTGGGGAGCGTATCGGGGAAGAGCTCCGGTCCGTTTGTCCGTCCGTTCGCCATCCCGTCAGTGGAGGAATTTTGAGGGCGTTTAGTGCTATTAGCTGTCGTTATTGGAGGCAGCTGTCTAATAATTTCTAATTACCCTAAGGAGGTATTAGGAGTGTTAGTCAGCAAGGATAATTTCTTATTTGCACGCCTGGAGCGGTGAGCTCTCCAGAAGAACGGAGGCTAATGTGCAACAAAACAAATCAACGTGCCACGCAGGGCTGCGGGCTTCAGGGAGGAGGCCGAGATAACGCTCATTATGCATCATGATAATTCATTTAGAATGTTATCAATTTCAGAATGGAGGCTGTAGACGCACACACACACGCACACGCACACACACACACACACACACACACACACACACACACACACACACACATAAACCATTAAAAAAGGATGAGGAAACGAGGCTGCTGTTCAAACACTGACTCCCGGGCTGTTCAGGTAGCTCCACTTGCCATGTTTTAAGGCTGATGAATGGTAAACGCTGCCTCCTCTCTTCATTTCCTCTGATCTTATGCACCCTTGAAATGGATTTCTTAGTATAACAAAATCAACTGTAAGACGGATTTTATTCACGGGGAATCGAGTGGTTGTTCCATAGTTTGCAACTTTACCGACCTAGGTGATCAACTCTGATTGTGGGATTTATTTTTTGTGCGCTGATGAATCGTTTCAGGATCATGAATTAAGGAGTTCATTTCCCTTTTTTCCTTCACTCCATGCTCCCCATGGGATTTCTTCAAGGCTCAATTTGATTTTAATTGCGATAGCGCAGAAATTGTCATTATGAACAAATTCTGTCGTGTCCACTGTTTCCCTCTTATTTCATTCTTCTAGAAAGCATCTTTCCTTGTCTGTCTCTTCAACCTACAATGACTTAACCTCTTAAAACAATTGCAGGAAGTTTAAGCAGAGACGTCTGAAATGTAATACCAAACAATGGCATTTCGCGATAGCAGCTGCTTTTCCACATTCGACATCCTCCAGTGGAAAAGCTTTACTAGTCATAAGGGAAAACACACCAGTGTAGACAAAGCACAAAAACCAAACAAGACAAAAAAAAGAGAGAGAGAGAGAAGAAAAAGCGTGTTGTGTTTAGCGGTGTTGCGGGGTCAGGCCTGCATTGAGTGTTTCTCGCTGGGCCGCAGTCCTCAGACGACCGACTGTCTGCGGGAGACATCTGCGAATCCGACCCGCCGACCTGCAGAAGCGCTCTGAAGTGAGGGAACGCTGCCTTTAGCCCTCGCACGGCCCGCAGGACAAACTACAGCGCTATTAACAAACAGAGAGAGAGACAAAACAAGAGGGAAAGCTGGCCGAAGCGCGTCAGAACGGGTTTGTTTCTTCCTCAAAGGCCTGGCGGTCTGCGATCCTGCTCAGATGCCCACGAGATCATTTTCCTTCTTTATGAGTAAAGAGCAGCTCGGTGCTGGAGAGGTTAGGATGGCCTGATCAGGAAAATGCACCTGCTGTTGGGTGGGCTGCTGTCCAATACATTCATTTTGTGCAGTAAACCATTCGCGGAAACCTTGCGATTCTGGAGGCGCCGGCTAGGTTAGGGTGATCATTGGCTGATCTTTGGCTTGGTTCATTTTGTGCTTCGAAATCCTTGCTAGGGTCAAAGCATAGTATGCTTCCACCAAATTCACCTTCTTTTTTAATGCGTGCAACACGTGCATTACCATGGTATATACAGAAATCAGAAAGTGAATTTCATTACCTTTTTTTTAACACTCTTTCCATACACTTCAACAGCACTTTAGGTTTCAACCAGTAACATTGATGACATTTTAATGTACAGAATATTTACTAAATACTGATTGTAAGAAACTAATCCTGATCATATGGAACATAGTGCTGATCAGGAAAACGCACCTGCCGTTGGGTGGGCTGGTGTCCAATGCATTAGTTTTGTGCAGTAAACCAGTCGTGTTCCCTGCGGTTCTAGGTTAGGGTGACTTTGGCTGGAGATCTTTGGCATTTCGTCGTGGTTCATTTTGTGAACCCCTTGCTAGGGTCAAAGCATAGTCTGCTTCCACCAAATTCGGTTCTTTCCTCAATGCGTGCATTACCATGGTATATACAGAACTCAATGAGTGAAATTCAATACCTTTTAATACCTTTTTTTAAGACTACTTCCATACACTTCAACACCTCATCGCCACTTTAGGTTTCAACCGCTAACATTGGTGACATTTTAAATGACAGAATATTGACTAAATACTGATTGTAAGAAACATCCTAAACTAAAACGATATATAAAAATGCTATTCCAGCAGGTGGAGCCTAAAACAGGCTAGATAGGATACAGCTGCGGATACGCACATCAATATAGCATAATTTTTGTGACACTGTTTAACAGTAATTAATATTTGTACAGTACTGTGATGGTTGGGTTTAGGGTTTGGGTAGGGGTAGATGTTCAAAAATAATATTTATTGGGTAATTAAATAAATAACATAAATTATACTCGGTACAACTACTGTTTTTAGATTACTGTGACGGTTGGGTTTAGGGTTGGGGTAGGAGTAGACGTTAATAAAATACAGTTAATGGGAAATTTAATAAATAATGTAAATAATTCTCGTTAACTTCCGACCGCAACCGTATCTGATCTAGCAACAACCCTAAAACAGCAGAAATAGTAGTGTTTTCTTGGTTACTGCAGTAAACAAAGCAGCGTGACGTCAAATCTAGCAGGATTTTATCGATTTTATAAACTACGCAGGATCCTGATATTCGAAGATTAAATTCAGGCAAACTTTAGCATACTTTAACTTCTCTAAATTGACTTATCAACTTGTAATGCTTTTTAAGACCCTGCGGACACCCTGATTACAGTCAGGAGACTGAGGAGACGCTGCTGTTTTTCTTTCTTTCTTTCTTTCTGGCCTCCTTTGATTTTCCTGATGGTTGAAGTTGTTGCCTCCGCTCAGGAGCTTTAGGGGAACGGCTGCATCTGCTGTTGAGATTTTACAGGAAGAGAAAATTGAAAAATCAATAAAAAGCCAAAAAAGAGTGAGAGGGAGAAAAAAAGCATACACAGAGGGGGCGAAAAGCGAAGCAGCTTTGAAGAGGCAGACACACATAAAGCTGATTTTTTTCGAGATGTGTTTTCGGGACTAATTCGAGGGGCACAGGACGAGTTGTTCATTTAAAAGCCATAGTATTTCCACATTTCCACACCAACCCCCCCTCCATCAGCCAAACAAATGTGTTTGTTTTATAAAGAGCAATGGAGTGAGGTAAGACAATGCATTAGAGAAGCTGGAGTGGCTGTAACCTGAAGCTGCTGCTGGGAAACAGGAACAAGCATCTTTCTATCTATCAGAAAGTTCATTTGTGCTACGTTTTGGCACAAGTTTAACCTGAAATCATCCGATTTCAATGAGATGAGTTTCTGGGTTTACATGAAACACAGGAAACAATCCAACTCATCATTGAGTTAATAACTGAAGTCTCTCTCTCTCTCTCTCCATTAATGCAGTTCTGCTCATTATTTTCACATTTGTGGAAGAGTGCCTGAACACAGGGAACGTCTGTGGGAAGGACAGCGGGCCGCGGTTATTGACTTGTAAAGGAGCTGGTAGAAGTGTCTGGATAAGACGCGCTCTTGTAAAGCGGTATCTGATTTCTCTGCTAGTTGGGTCCCCAGGGGCCGCGGGGCTGATGGGAGCTCACAGCTGAACGCACACGTGAACTCCGGAGGTGTTTCCCTATACGCCGAACTGCGTCTCTGAACTCAAGACTCCTGTGATTTTGTGCATGTCAGCATATCGGGATCCACACACTCACATCAGGACAATTTTGAGGCAGTTGTATTCATATAGCACAATTTTACTAACTTTCATTGACCTGCCAACCAAATAAACATAAAAGGAAACAGACAACTACAAACATTCATTCATTCATTTTCCTTCGGCTTAGTCCCTTTATTCATTAGGGGTCACCACAGCAGAATGAACCACCAACTTATTCAGCATATGTTTTACACAGCGGATGCCCTTCCAGCTTTTCCAGCTCCAACCCAGTATTGGGAAACACCCATACACTCTCACATGCACACTCATACACTACGGCCAATTTAGTTAATCAATTCCCCTATAGCGCATGTGTTTGGACTGTGGGGGAAACCGGAGCACCCGGAGGAAACCCACGCCAACACGGGGAGAACATGCAAACTCCACACAGAAACGCCAACTGACCAAGCCGGGACTCGAACCAGCGACCTTCTTGCTGTGAGGCCACAGTGCTAACCACTAAGCCACCATGTCGCCCCCAACTACAAACAAATTAAGTAAAAACAGTTCCACTTCCATATGCCTGGCTCCATACTGAAAGCCCGATCTCCCCTACATTTAAGTCATCCTCATATGAAGAGATCTGAATATGTGTGTGTTTTCCCAATCACCATCCCTTCATTGAGAAGTATTGAGATGCCGTGTGTGTCATATAAATGCGATTGCGCATCGCTGGACAGAACGCTGACTAATTTATGAGCGCAAACTGCAGATGTGCATGTGAGCAAGAATCAGAGGAAGTTTTCATTGACTCGGCGATGAGGTATCCGAGGCCCATGAGGGGGCCCTTCACAGTTTGAACTTCATCAGGGGCTGTGCTTAATCAATACGCTATTGGAAAAAGAATTAATTACCAAAGCAGAATAAAACAGCTGCATTTTAAACCGAGGCTTCATCAATGCTTTAATCTCCTGCTTTCAGCTCAGGTGCCCTGAGGAATCGCTCTGACCGCGTGTAATGAGGAACTCAGGGACTTTATGCCCCACACACCCCTTTCTCTCTCTCTCACACACACACACAGGCATCAGTCTTCCCAAAACTGTACAGTTGAAGTCAGAATTATTAGCCCCCCTGTATATTTTTTTTTCAACACATTTCTACAGATAATAGTTTTAATAACTCATTTCTAATAACTGATTTCTTTTCTCTTTGCCATGATGACAGCACATAATATTTGAGGCAAGTCATTGTATAACAGTGGTTTGTTCTGGAGACAATCCAACACTAATATTGCTGAAGGGGGCGAATAATATTGACCTTAAAATGGCTTTAAAACAATTAAAAACTGCTTTTATTCTAGCCGAAATAAAACAAACAAGACTTTCTCCAGAAGAAAAAATATTATAGGAAATACTGTGAGAAATTCACTGCTCTGTTAAACATCATTTGGGAAGTATTTGAGAAAGAAATTCACAGGAGGGCTAATAATTTTGACTTCAACCCCTCCGCCCGTCCAGCATTCCCTTCCCACCAAATTCCAGTCTTCCCAGGGATGAGGAAGGGTATTAATGTGGAAATCTCTGCTGTAGGGCCGCTTTTAGAGAGGCACACATTCCTAAAGTGAAAGGGACTGAAATGTCGCTGGTCCACGGACTGTCACCCCACCCTCCGACTGCATTTCAAGCAGGGGTTATGGCTGATGAATTGGGTTTTTAGTGAGCTCATTAGGAAGCCAAACAGAGTGGAGATGCAGCGGAACGGAGCGGGGCTGCTGCACAGCAATCAGTTCTGCTTGCTTTGTTTTGTGCCTGCAGGACATTTGAGTGAAAGTTCAGGGCAGTCGGCGGAGAGAGGCCTGCTGAATGAAGCCCACCATCTGATGGTTGATGTGTTGGTGTAAAACCTTTGATGCTTTGGCTTTTTTATGTCCTTGTAAGCCTGATGTCCAGCTTTTTGTAGACAGGGAGCATGTATAATAACTCTAAAGTGTTGACTGTGTTTGTCTTAAATGCAATTGAGGGTGGAGAATCTCTACTAAATTTTCTGGTAACACTATTTTAATGTATAATTCATCCTATTACCAAACCAATAAGTAAGACTTTTAGCTCAATTAATTAGGCCTGCTGAATGAAGCCCACCATCTGATGGTTGACTTGTTGGTGCAAAACCTTTAATTCTTTGGCTTTTTTATGTCCTTGTCAGCCTGATGTCCAGCTTTTTGTAACCATTAACTAAGACTTTCTCCATCGTCCACCCTCAATTGTGCTTAAGACAAACACAATCGACACTTTGGATTATTATACATGCTCTCTGCCTACAAAAAGCTGAACATCAGGCTTACAAGGACATAAAAAAGCCAAAAAATGGAAGGTTTTACACCAACAAGTCAACCATCAGTCAGGTCAACATGTCAACAAACCATTAACTAAGACTTTTAGCTCAATAAACTACTAATTAGGTCTACTGAATGAAGCCCAGCATCTGATGGTTGACTTGTTGGTGTAAAACCGTTGATTCTTTGGCTATTTTATGTCCTTGTAAGCCTGATGTCCGCATCATGCGTCCGCCATGTTTGTAGTTTGTTTACACTTTTCATCCATGTTTGTAGTTCTAATCAAATTCCCATCCAACTCGCGAGGTATTATGAACAACTTTAGCTATTCAAGTACGGACTCTCTACTGGAAGTATCATCCAGGTAACTAAATCGTTCTACGATTTTGAACACACTCTATATCTAAAATGGATTGTATATGAATTGAGACGCAGCGATATAGTCTGCACTTGTGGCCTAACTTCTCTCTCTCTGGAGATGAATGACATTGAGTCCAGCACAGCATCGTTTTAATTCTCTCCGTGAGGTTTGTTCACAGGCCATAAAAATCCTGTTTTGCTGAAAATTGATGTAATTTGCTGTGGTAATTATCTTAGTAATTAACTCTGTAATGACTGCAGTGTGAGAGTGCAGCGGCGGCAGCTCCTCCAGTGTGTACTGCGCAGTCATTATTTGCGCTCCATCGTAATACAAGCTCTTCAGCGCGCGAGAAAATAGACTCGGATGCACCTCAGTAACCTCTGGGGCCAATTACTGTAATTTGATTTGGACGACAGGCTTCAGGAAGAGTGTGTGTGTGTGTGTGTGTGTGTGTGCTATGGGGCGTGCAGCATGTGTTTGGGGTGTGTTTAGGCGCAGTTGGAGTGTGCTCGGGATGTAATGGGTGTGAAATCTGGAGACTTTCAATCCCTTGAAGCAAGGTTGGTTTAGTAAACAAAAATCAGAATCAGAGAGAGCTTTATTGCCAGGTATGTCAGGGGTCGCCACAGCGGAATGAACCGCCAACTATTCCACCATATATTTTACACAGTGGATGCCCTTCCAGCTGCAACCCAGTACTGGGAAACACCCATACACACTCATTCACTCACACACACACACACACACACACACTCATACATTCATTCATTTTCTTTTTGGCTTAGTTCCTTTATTAATCAGTGGTCGCCACAGCGGAATGAACCGCCAACTATTCCAGCATGTGTTTTACGCAGCGGATGCCCTTCCAGCTACAACCCAGTACTGGGAAACACCCATACACACTCATTCACACCATATTTTGTGATGTACGTTTTTATTTTTCCCAATTTATTTCTGCTATTGAGTTGCATTATGGGATCTTGATCTTTCCTCCAACAACTTTTAACCGTGTTAAATAAGTTGTCGTTACAGCATAGGTTGGCGTGCAGCTTCCTTTAAAGCGCCTCTCGGGATGTAGTTTCCGTGTTATTGTCTTTCAGCTCAGAGATGGAGGAAACGCCGCAGCACTTAATGTCTCATAAACTCATCAGAGTGATTAGCGGACTAATGAAGAGACCATACGTGGGGCGCTAGCATCACACGCCGACCCTCCATGGCCCTGTTTATGATGTAATGAGATAATTGGCCTTACAGGTAGCAGGCTAATTGCATGCATAATTATTCAATCAGTCGGAAACACTATTGACATCTGATGATCATCCTGTTGTTCACAAAGTCAGATTGATCCATTTATTTTTTACATGATTCCACTTGTTCTGAGCCCGAGTCCAAGTTTGCCACCGTATCTTTGTATTTTTTAGCACAGGATTTGGAGATTTGTGCAGCATTGGATAAGCTAACATGAGATTATTCTACTTACCCCAATGACAGATTATTTTGCTTGTTTTAAGGAACAACTCACTTCATTTTAACTCATTATGTCTGAAAACAAGACAATATGTTTTGCTTGTCCAGAAAATGCTTCTTGATTTAAGAATATTTAAGATATTTGGACTAGAAACAAGACAAAAATTCGAAGTAAGAAAAGCATTTTATGTAGTGTAGAGTGAAAACATCATTATGTCTATGAGAAGTCCCCATATAAATAGCTGTACAACTGTGTGTGTGTGTGTGTGTGTGTGTGTGTGTGTGTTATTATGCCACTTTCTCATACAGACGTCTAATTAAAGCGTTTTATTCCACTTCATTTACAAGCTGAAGGAGAAGCTTTAGTTCTTGCATCTGCAGGGAAACAACGCTGTGTGAAAGAGTGAGAGCGCATGCAGCTGTCCGCGGAGTGTTTGCGCACATGTGTGTTATTCAGCGGATAAATACATGATGATGTGTGTTTATGGAGCAGGACTTGAGCAGTCAATTAGTTCTGCTACTAGTGTTCACTACACTGCAAAAAATGCTTTGCGTACTTAGAGTTTTTGTCTTGTTTCTAGTCCAAATATCTACAAACTCTTAAATTAAGAAGCATTTTCTAGACAAGTGAAACATATAGTGTTGTTTTCAATATAATTGATATTTTAGAAACGGCTTCTATTTCTCACAGCTGAACAACAGAAAACTGACAATGATCAGCTCAGGTACACCTCATGTGCTTTATTCAGTGTTAAATGCTAACAATGTGAGTTTGAATGCCATTTTACATGATATTTATTGCCATACTACTGAAAGCAGCAGCAGATAGTTCACCTCAGATCTGGAAAATAAAATAAACCCTTTGAACTTTAGAACTGTGAAATAATGCAAACCAACACATCAGTGATTCAGCATCTACATTTAATAAAGTTAAAGAGGTTTAATATGTATTAATTAGATTATAAACCTTACCATTTCGCTGGAGTGCAGTGAGTGCATATTCTGTGCTTCTGAATGGCTGTATTTACATTTCTGTGGTGTTTCGTCTGGTGCAAACAGCCAAACTGCTCATCACTGCGCATCTCGTCATGTAGCGTGTTGTTAGGACACGGGGTTACAATGTCACCTGCTCACCTAATGTTTACGCTCGTAATATTTATATTATCTGCTAATTAATAACCTCATGTGGAACTCTGAATCTGCGTCTCATTTCAGAGTCTGCTACTGTCCACCGGAGGTCGCATTTCGGTCACGGACGCATGCTTTGAGAGCCTTCCTGAATGAATGAATGAAATACTCTGTTTTCCACCAAGGCAACCCGGGGTGCTGGAATATAATTGGCTGAAGTGGCAGTGGGTGGGTTAAAGAGACCAAAACAAAGACAGCCGTTCCGGCACGTAACGCACGTTATCACAGCAGAATATCTGACTTCAGCATTGTTTCTCAGATAAACAAGAATGTTCACTGAGCATGTTTCTGAATATCTGCAAACATATTATGGTGTTTTTATGC
The DNA here is from genome assembly GCA_903798115.1 of Danio jaintianensis. NCBI lineage: Eukaryota > Metazoa > Chordata > Actinopteri > Cypriniformes > Danionidae > Danio > Danio jaintianensis. Next base: position 633,994 of record CAIGQV010000903.1, read on the forward strand.
TTTACAAGAGTCAAAAACTGACATACAGCACCTTTAAATGCTAGAGGGGGGAGGGGTGGTATTTTTTATTAATTTTTATATATTTTTAGAGAGAGAGTGTGTTTCTAAAGGTGGTTTGTCTATCCCACTCACCTGTGTGAGGCACAGTTCAGAAATGCACAACTGTAACCAGAAGTCAGGTGACAACGGAGGTGAGGGTCCAAACACAGTTTATTAATAGGTTAGTCAGGCAGGCAATGGCCAAACAGGAGCAAACAGATACATGAGGGTAATCCAAAATCGTAGCCGTAGTCACAGGCGAAAGGAGACAAACAGCATAAACAATAACAGAGATCAACAACCATGGAAGAATAAACACGTAGAAACATTACAGGAAACAAGACTCAGCAATGTGTGTGTGTGTGTGTGTGTGTGTGTGTGTGTGTGTTTGAGAGGTGAATATACAGTCCAGATAATCAGTCCAGCGCAGTGGTGCAGTGGGTAGCACTGTCACTGGTTCGAGCCTCGGCTGGTCAGTTGGCGTTTCTGTGTGGAGTTTGCATGTTCTCCCCGTGTTGGCGTGGGTTTCCTCCGGGTGCTCCGGTTTCCCTCACAGTCCAAACACATGCGCTATAGGGGAATTGATGAACTAAATTGGCCGTAGTGTATGTGTGTGAATGAGTGTGTATGGGTGTTTCCCAGTGATGGGTTGCAGCTGGAAGGGCATCCGCTGTGTAAAACATATGCTGGATAAGTTGGTGGTTCATTCCGCTGTGGCGACCCCAGATTAATAAAGGGACTAAGCCGAAAAGAAAATGAATGAATGAGTAATCAGTCGATGATGAGTTACCAGCTGTGTGTGTGTGTAATTAGGGGTGATCCAGAACTGGTGTGTGTGTGAGATGAAAGTGTGTTTTCTACAGGTGGTTTGTCAAACCCACTCACCTGTGCTCTAAAAAGCATTTTCTAGACAAGCATCTTATTTTCAGAACTAATGAGTTAAAATGAAGTGAGTTTGTTTTTAAAACAAGTAAAATAATCTGCCAATGAGGGAAGTAAAATAATCCTGCTTTTTTTCTTTTGACATTCGATTATTTCGCTTGTTTTAAGGAAAAACTCTCTTCATGTTGACTCATTATTTCTGAAACTCTTGTTGTCTGTTCTTGATTTAAGAATCTTTAGATATTTGGACTAGAAACAAGACAAAAACTCTAAGTAAGAAAATAATTGTTTTGTATTGCACACACACACACACACACACATACACAAATCCTGCAGTTGTGTATGTGAGCAGCAGTAGTGGTGTGTGTGTGTTGACCTCAGTGTGTTTTGGGGTGAGTGCAGCGGTCTGGATCACTGATCTCCATCTCCAGCTCTGGAGAGCCAGCGCTGGTCCTCTGGAAGCGTCTCAGCGGGCGGCTGTAATTAGTGTCTTTAAGCTGAGCCTCTGACGGCGCTGCCTCCTCCTTCATGCCCCATTAGCCTGAAACAAATGTCCGAGACAAACAAATCTGTGCTGCGCCTCTCCTCAAGACAAAGGGCAATATGTGAAGCACTCCAGCGCCCTTTGATTTGCCTTTTCACTTTTTTACCCGCTGCACTTGTTGTGATTATAATCACACTTCACACGTTATAATCTCCACTGCAAAATATGATCTTCTCACTTAGAGTTTTTGTCTTGTTTCTTGTCCAAATATCGAATAATTCTTAAATCAAGAAGCATTTTCTAGACAAGTAAAAATGTTGTCTAGTTTTCAGAAATAATGAGTCAAAATTAAGTGAGTTTTTCTGTAAAACAAGATAAATAATCTGCAAATGTGGTGAGGGAAATAATCTTGTTTTCTTTTTGAAATAACATTGCTCTGCTTACACTATTTGGAGATTATTTTGCTTATTTATCAGGGGTCGCCACAGTGGAATGAACTGCCAACTATTCCAGCATATGTTTTACGCAGCAGATGCCCTTCCAGCCGCAACCCAGTACTGGGAAACATCCATACACACTCATTCACACACACACTATAGCCAATTTAGTTCATCAATTCCCCTATAGCGCATGTGTTTGGACTGTGGGGGAAACCGGAGCACCCGGAGGAAACCCACGCCAACACGGGGAGAACATGCAAACTCCACACAGAAACGCCAACTGACCCAGCCGGGACTCGAACCAGCGACCTTCTTGCTGTGAGGCCACAGTGCTAACCACTGAGCCACCGTGTTGCTCCTTCACAGCAATATCATGATCCATATTTAATAATTTAATACTCTGCTTTAAAAGTTTGGGGTTATTTTTTGCGGTCGTCTATTGTGTGTGGGTCATAATCTACAAACATAAATGCAATTAACAATAATGCACTTATAATGTGTTCATAATAAGATATTTTGAAGAATGCTGGAAACCGGTAACCATTGACTTTCATAGTAGGGGCAGCGCGGTGGCGCAGTGGGTAGCGCTGTGGCCTCACAGCAAGAAGGTCGCTGGTTCGAGTCCCGGCTGGGTCAGTTGGTGTTTCTGTGTGGAGTTTGCATGTTCTCCCGTGTTGGCGTGGGTTTCCTCAGGGTGCTCCGGTTTCCCCCACAGTCCAAACACATGCGCTATAGGGGAATTGGGTAAGCTAAATTGTCCGTAGTGTATGTGTGTGAATGGGAGTGTATGAGTGTTTCCCAGTGATGGGTTGCGGCTGAAAGGGCATCCGCTGCGTAAAACATATGCTGGATAAGTTGGCGGTTCATTCCGCTGTGGCGACCCCTGATTAATAAAGGAACTAAGCCGAAAGAAAATGAATGAATGAATGAATAGAAAAATAAAATACTGTTTAAATCAATGGTTACAGCATTCTTCTAAATATCTTCTTTTGTGTTCAACAGAAGAAAGAAAGCCTGAAGGTTTGAAACATATATAGGGAGAGTCAATGATGATGGAATTTTCTGGGTGAACTAACCCAAGGTTGCATTATGCAGTCAGGAAATTCACACAGCGACATCATGATCCATATTTAATAATTCAATACTCTGCTTAAACAAGTGCTGAAACTTTACTCTGAGTTTTGCAGTGTTTTTTTGCGGTCATCTATTTTGTATGGGTCCTAATGTGAATGTTCACGTAAATGCACCTGCACATGGTGTACATGCTGGACGTGTTTGAAGCAGATATGGAGAGAGAGAGAGAGAGAGAGAGAGAGAGAGAGAAAGCGAGGGCATGTTTTTTTTCCTCCTCCAAGGGTACTGCTTTTCCAAAAAGTGCCTGAGGCGAGACTGCAGCACCTCGTCTCCCAGAGGCCTTTGGGCGTCTCCTAACACCCCCCCACCCCCCCGTCTGGCCCAGTCTCAGAGGTGCATGCTGGGATAGCTCCCCTTCCCCCGCTCCGCTTCTCCTTGTGTCGTCCTCGTGTTTTCACATCCACACAGGTTCAAATGGCAGAGTTGCCAGGGAACAGTCAGAGGCCATTAGCGTTTGGGACGATTCGCCCCGCGGCGCTGCTATGCTAACCAGTGCGCAGTTCAGGGAGGGGGGGGGGCATGTAGATTAGCAGCTTCACATGTAATGAGCAAGTTTGCCCTTTCTTTTCTTTTCTTCCTCTTTCTTTCTCTGTCTCTAATCCTGTCGCATGATTTTTCTGATTATTTCCACTCCTTTGACTCACTGTCATGTGTGTGTGCGTGAGGATATGTCCACTATTAGACTTGTTCAATAATTCAGTATATGGTGGTAATGAACATGCACAATATTGATACCGTGGGCACTTTAAAATACTATTCTTTATTATTGAAACTTTTTGAAGGATATTTTTAGACAGTTGTGTTTGCAGTGGTTGTTCATCAAAGCAGATGGAATAGATAATAATAGAAACAGATAATTTCACATGTTAATCCTTCCTATGATGTTCAAAATTCAGTGAATATTTATAGGCCTTTTGTTCGTTAACTGTACGGTAGTGGTTCATTTGTTAAGATCCTTTAACTAAAGTCAATATACATGTTATCTTTTGATTATTATACTTAATAAATGATCTTTTTACAGCTTAGCTCAATATCATGATAATACTATATATGTATATATACATACAGTGCTCAGCATAATTGAGTACAGCCCATTTTGAAAATGAATGTTTCTCCATTTCTCAGTGAATATATTTTGGTGCATTTGAACAAAACATATTTATTAAACAGATATATTTATTAAAATCATATTTTAGTCAAACATATTTAGAAACTGAAAGATAATACAATTAAATTCAAGCAAAATGTTGCAAACAAAATCACAACCTACAAAGTTTCAACTCAATTTTTCAGGTTTTTTGCTTCTTGATTTTTCCTCCTTTTAAAATTTGTATTTAATATTTTTCTATAACATATACATTTGAGCTACTAATTTTGGGACTGTTATTGTAAACTATTTTGTTAGATAAGCTCCAGATTTGGCTTCAGTACTGACTAATCTAATGTATATGCACAAATATAATATTGTACAGCTTCCTATAGAAAATATTAATTTAAAAGAGAGATTTGTGAGGGCTGTACGCATATATGCCGAGCACTGTACATATACACAGAGCTCAGCATAAGCAAACCCCATTTTGAAATGAATATTTGTGTCCATTTCTCAGTGAATATAGGCTGTATTTTGGTGCATTTGAACAAAACAGATTTATTAAACAGATATATTTATTACAATAATATTTTAGTCACCAAACATATTTAGAAACTGAAAGATAATACAATTAAATTCAAGCAAAATATTGCAAACAAAATCACAACCTACAAAATTTCAACTCAAAATGTGTTTTTTTTTTTGCTTCTCTTGATTTTTCCTCCTTTTAAAATTTGTATTTAATATTTTCTATAACATATACATTTGGCTGTACTAGTTTTTGAACCGTTATCGTAAGTTATTTTTGTTAGATAAGCTCCAGATTTGGCTTCAGTACTGACTAATCTAATGTATATGCACAAATATAATACTGTACAGCTTCCTATTAAACATATGAATTTAAAAGACAGATTTGTGAGGGGTGTACGCATATATGCTGAGCACTGTACATATATATATATATATATATATATATATATATATATATAAACATATATATATATATATATATATATATATTAGGGCTGCACAATATATCGTTTCATCATTGATATCGCAATGTGATCATTCGCAATAGTCACATCGTGAGTATACACAATGTTGAGTCTGGATTATAATTGATCATTTCGCAAGTGTTTTTTGAGTCTTGTGACTGTGTGAGGGTTTTAAAAGCATAAAGACATAAGAAATTGTACCGTTTGTAACTTTGACAAATTATTCATTCATTCATTTTCCTTTAGCTTAGTTCCTTTATTTATCAGGGGTCGCCACAGCGGAATGAACCACCAACTTATCAAACATATGCTTTACACAGCGGATGCCCTTCCAGCTGCAACCCAGTACTGGGAAACACCCATACACACTCATTCACACACACACACACACACTACGGTCAATTTAGTTCATCAATTCCCCTATAGCGCATGTGTTTGGACTGTGGGGGAAACCGGAGCACCCGGAGGAAACCCACGCCAACACGGGGAGAACATGCAAACTCCACACAGAAACGCCAACTGACCCAGCCGAGGCTCGAACCAGCGACCTTCTTGCTGTGAGGCGACTGCGCCACCACGCTGACCCCCTAATATATATAAATGAATAAAAATGTATAAATATAAAAAATGATATATGTTAAAAATTAATCGCAACAGGATAATTCGTTATCGGCAGAAAGCTGCCAGTGATATATACTGGCCATTTTACTGGCTGATGTGTGGATAGATTATTGGTATCAGCTAAAAACAGAACCCAAGTCATCCTCTCTCAGATGATAATTACATTTTTGAGCAAATGCTGTGTAAAATTAATGCCGCTTTGGAGCTATTTTGTGTACATTTCATTGATTACATTATGTACTTGATTTGCTCTAATCTAGATCTCTTGGGAACAGGCTGATCTGTAGACATGTGTGTGTGTGCGTGTGTGTGTGTGTGTGTTTAATTTGTGTCGGTATAGATTTGGTTATCAGTGAGCGTCTGTCTGCATGTGTGTGTGTGTGATTCACCTCGAGCGGTCAGGGGCCGCGGGGTAATGAAGCGACGGGTCAGTCTGTAAATACACGCGGGTCGCTCTGGCCGCTGTGAGGAGTTGGCTATCGTGTTGCAGTGAAAATGGAAACGTCAATAAAATTAATCTGGCCACCTTCTGGCCTGCACTGCTCACTGTGGTCCACTCATAACACACCACAACAAGACAAGTTTACACTCCCGAACACACACACACACACACACACACTTGGGCAGCTATCTTAATGGGGACTTCCCATTGACATTTCTACTGTAAAGAATGTATTTTCTCTCCCATTCCCAAACCATACCCCTAAACCCAACACTCACTGAAAACAAACTGCAGTTTAACAAAATACTTCATTCTGTCAGATTTATGAGCCAAAACGAACAAAAATGTCCGCGCAAGGAGAAAATTGACTGGTATTGCTATACTTGTGGGGACATTTGGTCCCCGTAATGTCAGAAATACAAGACACACACTTGTACAGCTCTCTTTACTGGGACTTCCCATTGACATGATGCTTCTACTGTACATTCTCTGTATATCCCCCCCAACCCTACTCATGAAACCCAAAACTCACAGGAAACAATCTGCATTTTTAGCCGTTTTCCTTATGGAGACCAAACAAAAATGTCCCCACAAGGACAAAATTTACTGGTATTGCTATACTTGTGGGGACATTTGGTTCCCGCAACGTCAGAAATACAAGACACACACACACACACACACACATACACACACACACAAAAAAAAACTTGTACAGCTATCTTAATAGGGACTTCCAATTGACATGATGTTTCTACTGTAAAGACTGTAAATTCACTCCCCTTTCCTCAACCATACCCCTAAACTCAAACCTTTACATTGTCAAAATACTAAATTCTGTCTGATTTATGAGCTGTTTTCTTCATGGAGACCAAACAAAAATGTCCCCACTAGGACAAAATTGACTGGTATTGCTATACTTGTGGGGACATTTGGTCCCCCGTAATGTCAGAAATACAAGACACCCCCACACACACACAAACAAACTTGTACAGCTATCTTTATAGGGACTTCCAATTGACATGATGTTTCCACTGTACAGACTGTATATTCGCTCCCCTCCCTCAACCATACCCCTAAACTCAATGTCTGATTTATGAGCCATTTTCTTCATGGAGACCAAACAAAAATGTCCCCACAAGGTCAACATTTACTGGTATTGCTATACCTGCGGGGACATTTGGTCTCCACAAAGTAGGGAATACAAGGTACACAAAAACACACCTGTTCTCTAGTGATGTCATTGGAGCAAACAGTGTTCTGAACGTGTCTGAGCGTGCAGTGGGAATGAGTATGGATTTTGTGCATTTGCTGAGAGTTCGAACCCCAACATGCCTTGTGTGCATCTGAGGTCACATCCACATCATTAGCAAGGATCCGTGTGGCGAGGGTAATAAAACAACACCAGAGAAAAGGAATAATTGATTAAAACAGAAGGCTTTCAACTGTCCTTGTATGCTTCATGTATTTTGCATCCGATTACGCCACCCATCGGATCTGTTCTCTTTCCTCCATTTTAAAGTGATTAGTTGAAATATTAATGTGTGATTATTGCTTATATAGGTGCGTGTGATTGATGTCTCCCCAAAAACAAAGCGACGTGCAAGTGTAAATTTGTAGAATATTGCGGCGTAGTGCAGGGGTTTTTCAGATACATAATTTAGATGCCCTGAAGGAAGGCTTTCAAGGCATTTTTGCCCAAGGCCAAGAAAAAATAACTGACTTTTAAAAGTAAATCATTTTTGCTAATGCACAATTAATGGCAGAGGAGAAAGTAAGTCTGGGAAGTAGGTTATGAAGAGACCTGGCCTGCCCTCACACAGGCCCAAGACTGACGGACTTCGGTGTAGGATTGAAGACGTGCTCGTCATATGCAAATGAAAGACTGTGCAAGGGTGCTTATGCATTTATCACCGCAGCAGTTATCGGTGTTTATATGATGTCAAGCATGCTAATCTAATCGCTTTTTGTGTGAATATAGATTCACCCATCCTCTCTATCTTGGTGTCTCTGTATTTGAGAGCAATTGGTGTAATGTCAAGTCTTTGTGCACATGTTTCTAAAAAGCTCTCCTTTTTGTCCAGGAGATGGTTTAGACAACAGCGTGGCCTCACCTGGCACGGGTGACGATGATGATCCGGACAAGGACAAAAAGCGGCAGAAAAAACGCGGCATCTTCCCCAAGGTCGCCACCAACATCATGCGGGCATGGCTTTTCCAGCATCTCACGGTAAGTGTCTGTCTTTCTGATTTTGAGCTTATTTTGTATCTATAATTGGGAAAACAAGTGAGCTGCAAGTGCTGAGAACTTTTACTGAAACTCCTGCAAACCAGAATCAATGTCCATTTACTGACATTCTCATAAAATCTGGCACTCAAATATGGTTGGATGTTGAAAGAGAGGCAAGATTGCTGGGACTTCCTTGTTTGTATCACTCTTGTTGTCTTGTTACTAGCGACCTACAACATTTGGGGCAGTTTTTATTTGAGGAGAAGAAGTAAATAATGCATTCAGCCATGCTGAATCAGATTTGTTGCAGAATCAGAACATATTGGTATTCAACATACTGTATGGAAGTGTGCTATTGCTAATTACAACCTCATTGGAAATAAGTGTCTCAGGCTAGATTTTCGCAAAATGTAAAATACGTTGCTCGGGCTACATTTCATTGCACATTTCAGATCACAAATCCAATAGAGGGCGCTGTTGGAAATATGTTATATAGGCTGCATTTTGTTATACGCATCATTTACATGTCCTTCTTGTACACGTACAGAAAAAGGTACAGATCACCTTGTGATCGACTGAACAAAATCCTTCCCTAAACCAAACCAATCGTGTTTTCAAAAGCAAATGTAAGAGAAAATTGCATAGTTGTATCATGATTTTACATTGCTTTTATCTGTCTTGCGGAAACATGCTTTACCGCAGTGTTCCTCAACCACCAGGCCACGGCCCAGTACCAGTCCATGGATCAATTGGTACTGGGCCGCACAAGAAATCATTAATTATTTCTGTTTTATTTATTATCTGAGTCTGAGCGATCTTTTATTTTGAAAAACATTTTATTTTGAAAAATGAGCGTATTCTCTCGCTTACATCTCGGTCACTTGAGCGCCCAAATTTAACCCACAAGCAGCAAAATGAGTAAGAAACAGACGTCTTTGTAATCTATTCCTTGCCAAGGAATGGATCCGCAACCCATTTTTCAACAAATCAGGTGAATCCACCATGTCTGTGCAAGAAGAAGATCAACTGCTGGAGATTGCAAATGACGGCGGCTTTTTAGGGGCCGTTCGCATATCGCATCTTTTCTAGAGTTCGCACAAGTTCGTTGTTTCCAATGGAAGTGTGCGGCTTGCACGCTCAAGCAGCGTGACGCGCTCGCTGTTTCCAGACGCACCCAGTTGAATGAAAGCCGGGAGCGCACCACGAGTCACGTGACAAGAACTGACCAATCAGCTTCAGCTTGTATGGAATATACACATTTCGGTAGACTAATTATCTCAAACAAACACAGAACTCCCAAACACTGCAGTGCTTTGTAATTTTCTCCATAAATAAAACTATCATCCTCTTAGAAAATGGTTAATGGTTGCCTAGCAACCTACAAACCACCGCCCCCCAGTCCGCGCTACAATTGTCAAGCGTTGACTGGTCTGCGGTGATAAAAATGTTGGGGACCACTGCTTTACCGGACTTGAATCCGACAATCTAAAGCACAAGTACAACACCATAGAAAGCGAGCCGAGCAATCTGATCACTCCAGAAAAGTTTATATGGTTTATTAAGTTTATAAAGTCTATATGGAGATAGATAGGTGATGCAAATATATTCAGTCACATATCATAGATACCATTAAGTTGTCTTGTGGTATTAATTTATTGTAGTGCAAAGAAGTGCATGAAAATAATCCTTAATTTGTCAATTGTATGTCCCTGCAAATATCAGTAGATTGAAAAGGATCAAAAGTTGTTGTTGTTGTCATACTGCCGTAGCATTCATTTTGACTAGAAAGTGCAGTTAAACGTATGAAGTATGTTTTTTTAGTTTCACAAAAATGTAGGCTGAAGCACATATTTCCAATGAACCTGTGTTGGCTAATTACCTGACAGTGACAGGCCACTCTGGTTTCAGCATAAGTCTAGTTGTTGTTGCACAAGTAGAGAGCAGTGTGTGTGTATGGGTGTGTGGGAGTTTAGAGAGGTGGCATGCGGGTCGTTTTCCATAGGCCTCTCTGATGTCACGACATCATCCGCGGCTCAGGATATATCGATCAGGACAGGAAGGGTCAGGTTTCAGAGGGAGGTACTGCCGTCCCAGAGCACGTGAATGAGGCGTGTGCTCCACAAGAAACTGAGAGCCTGCGGTATGTTTGTGTTAGGGACATGCCCTGCAACCGCGAATTCAATCTCTTAAACGGCTCAAACGCCCCACTGACCATGCTCAGGAGCCTGGCCTGGGACGAGGTGATCCAAACCAAGCCAAAATAATAAAGGCTAATTAAAAGGGCTATAAATCCATAATAAACTGCTGCAGGATAACCAGAGGCACTACACTCTGCCATGCACTTACTACTCTCATCATGATCAGACTAACTCCACCGCTGCCCAGTTTGACACAGAGACAAAAACGCTTCACTTTTTTCTTTATTCTTGCTCTCTTTTCATTTGTTGTCCCCATTCTCATGCTCAGAACTGCTCAGTGCACTTGTGTGTAAAGCAGTGCAGAGGGAGGTGTCAACCAACCACCTCCTACCTTGCTGCTTTTACCCACAAATGCCTCTCACTTCATTCACTCAGCTCCATATCACGCAGGAATTTCATGATTCTTTCAAAGATCATTAGGCGTCTTTACTGGCAGCTCAAGGGATCCCCATTCATGATGAGATGCACTCCTATTTCCTTTAGAATTACTTTAAAACAATGTAAAAACCCAAGGAGAATTGTTCATTAGTCAAGTTTCAATCATTTTTTTTTTAGAAGTTTTTCTTTTGTGTGTGTGTGTAATAATCTAACCCACCTTTCTATTTTTTCAGTCTATTTCCAAACCAAAGAGACTTAATTGAATTATCCTAAAGTACCAACCACACCCCCCTCTCGCACAATCCTTTACACTGGACTGCCGTGCCACACACTAACACATCAGGCCTTTTATTTTAATTTGTTAAGCAAATGTATTTTCCAGTTCAGGATGCATTTGTGCGCGGGTGAATTCATGGGGACTTTGGCCCTGAATGGCCCGTAGCGGCAGCTCTCCATTCAACCATTCATTCGAGGGGGCAAAAGAAAGGCAGCGAGGTTGTATTTTCTCAACGGCAGGGCCAAAGCGGAGCTGCTTTTCCATGAGCGGTGGGGGTCCCTTTACATATGTTCTCAACATTGAGCCATTGTCACCTATTCTGAGGGGCTCAAAAGGACGTAACCCCCATCCCTCCCTCCATTTCCATCCCCAGTGCTCACAAAACAACGTGCTGGCTAACAGTTACAATTGTGGGCTAAAAATCGATGGCCTCCTCTCCCAAGGAACACTTTCCCTCTCTGATCCCACTCTTACATGGGTGAAGTCTCCTGGAGCCAGCAGGGGACTGGCAGCCAACAAACCGTCCCCGAGGGGTGCCAGGGATGAGCCCACACGAGATACCCCACATGACTGAAGTGCTTCAGAAAGGCTGGAGATTTCAGGTCAGAATTTGCTGAATCTGAAGCCCCAGAGATGTGCTCTTCCTCCTGGAGCTCTCTGGATCTTTTCCAGTGCCATTAGCGGGAGGAAATCCCAGCTGGCTGCTGTAAGCTTTCCCATACGGCACAGAGCTTATGTTATCGGAAAGATAAACTCCTCTGTGGGGTGTATTACTCTATTAGACTTCATATTTAATGAACGAGAGAGGGGGAAGAAAGTTCCACAAAGCTCACAGAGATAGAAGCAGGGCAGTGCTGATCTGACATCATAGCTGCGGGGTCACCCAACAGTTTAATGGAGACAAACTTTGAATCCTCTCAATTAGTCAGTTTGGCGCCCTCAGCGTGTCTCCTGCTAAGACGAGGGTCAGCCTGCAATGAAAACAGGAAGCACTCAGATTCAAAGATAGCACTCCAGGCCTGTGCTGTCCTTTCACTTCTGTAAACCTTCAAGAAGAGGGAAAAGTAACTGGGATCATTTGAGCAGGCAGGACTGAAAGGGGGGGGTTTACTTTATCCGCTGGGTTGTAAAATTTTAGGTTAAATTTTAGGGTTAAATTTTTAGGTTAAGTTTTTGGTTAATTTATTACCTAATAACACTGCTTTTACATCAGCTGAAAAAGGTGGTTGAGTACGTTTTCTTCAGAAAGTGAATTGAGAAATCAGAGATTTGATTTTGATTATGTAAACTATGTTGCTGGAAATGTCCTCAATCATAGAAGCAACAGAAGTGGCACATGCTCATTTCTCCGCTGCTACCTTTGATTCACCTCATCTAATAACTGTGTAAACAAACAAACAGGATCTGCCAGTGATCTGCCTGTAGAGTCGCACAGGAAAGCAAACAAACCCAGTCTTGAATCTGGTCCCAGACTAAACATTTGGGCTGATCAGTGACTGAGGCAGCTTGCATGTCTGATTCACGTCAGCATTCATTTCCACTGCAGCACATCTGACAATCGTTTCAAACAATGGACATGGAAAAAAAGAACCTAAAAAATGTACACTCAAAAAAAAGTCCTCACTCACTCTCTCTCTCTCTCTCTCTCTCTCTCTCTCTCTCTCTCTCTCTCTCTCAAACACACACACATAAAATGTGGTCAGTAGTTTCTCTTCACCCTCACCACATGTAAACTCTGGGTTTTCTCAGGAGAGGGTTCCTCCCTCACTGTGTGCTTTTCTGCAGCAGTTTCATTTAAACCCCAGTGAGGTAGTATTGTGGTATTCCGGGGGGCTTGCAGCAGGGCAACACTAATCTATCAAGGGCTTGTTTGCTTTCTGTCACCAGTAACACCTATGTAACCAATGCAATCTCACAGCAATTCTTAACTTTTTGATTTAGTGGCTAATTTGTATTAATCTGCACAATATCATTTGCAGATTTTAGTACAATTTGCTCATCCCCCAATGAGGCTTCATATAACAGTTTGGTAATTTTTTTGTGTGCCTGTATATACAAGGAAACTTGGTTATCACTGTGGCTGGGAAGAGGCTTTGGCATTTACCATCAAGTTGTGCAGCATCCCAGACATGCCTCAGGCATGGATCAGTGCAGTGGACATTAATGTGAATATGATTGCTTTGATTATAATTGTGATCTCCGATTTCTGGCACTTACTTCAGTGGGCATTTCTTTTTAATTGATGCAGCTGCAATATTCAGTTTACCTGTGTTGTTTATGGGTTCCTTTGTCTTGAGCTTGTCTTTGAGCATCATTCTGTATGTCTTGTAAGACTGAATGTATGGTTATCATGGGTTGATGCTGTTTGTAGATGAATGTGTCTTTGAAATCTTTGTCAGGTGAGGGATGACCTTGCCGGCACTTGGAATGTTTCTACATACCCAGACTGAGTCTGTATTAATAAAGACAGTTGGACAGGCTGGAACACGCTGTTCTGTGCATGTATGTGTGGAGGGGAATGCATGTGCTCTGACCTGAAGATATACAGAAACAGAGAACAAGAGCACCAGTTTAGTAACACATATTGAGTAACCTAACTGCCTTCCACACAGACCAGCCCACATGTGTCTAACCAGAACATCAGTACAGATTTTTTATTATTCATGTAGCTACTACGCATGTGTGAAAAGTTTAAAGTTTGCTCAGCAAGTCAGATGGTATTTAAACTATTGCTTCTCCATGACAATATTTTTTGTTAGTAAAAACCTGTCCTAGAAAAAGTTACCAGCACCCACTGTGGCAAAATCAATTCATATTTTCATATTCATAATTCATATTTATGGCCCAAAAGAGGGAGGAACTAGAGGTGTGGTCAAAGAAACAGCTCAGACATAGAAATGGAAAACTATGATAGGATGGCTGTGCGTGTGTTTGAAGCAAAAATCAAAACCAGACTGTGTTTCTCTGTTTAGTTTGTCAGGGGACTGGCGCTCCTCTGAATCCCAGAGCTCTATTTCTGCTCTGTGATCTTCCCGCCCATTCTCTGCTGCTGTTTTTATTCTGTTTTGTTTTTCCAGCACTTCTCCTCATGGGCCTCCCTCTGAGCTCTGTCTGCACCTCCTTTCTGCTATTTCATAATGACGACCGAGCGCTGTGACTGCACAGTATCTTTTCATATCTTGAATGGTGGATCAAAAGCAACAAACAAAACACACGATTTGCAGTGGTTTCCTTCCAGCCTCCCAGGACGCTGGCAAACCGAGGCGTTCCGTCGCTCATGCCACCACAGTGCCAGTTTCCGATCCTCACTGTTCAGCTCCAGATCAGGCGGGAATTTTTCATGATGTGTTTAAAACCTTTGGGTAACATAAAAAAATCCACAAAATGCTGAAGCAAAAAAAGCAGACATAAATGAAAGAAAATCCACTAAAGACAGATATCCTAATCAAATTGGAGCGTGTTTGGCTCCAGATGTGAATACATGTGAATATTGATCAGATTGCAGTAGTTGTAATGTCTCCAGGGCACGGCAATCCCTGCTCAAATCTACAGCGATTTAGATAAAGAGACTTGGCGAGACATTACGGATTTTAGCAAGCAGAACCTCCTCCTTCTTTCTCCTCCTCCTCTCCCTCTTCAGCCGGAGAGCAGAAGAAAAGGAGGGAAAACCTGTAATTACACACACTCTTCTGAATCTCCCTTAATGTTCATTATTTAAAACCGGCGGCAATTACAAGTTCAAAGGGGCTTAGAGGGCCAGCAACCCGCATAATCGCCAGCAAATGAAGTATAGCGTGTTCATGGGAGTGGAGCGAGCTGCTGGGTGGGTGAATCATACATTTCCATACAGGCACAAATCTCTGCCACCTCAGGGCTCCAGTGTGCACTATCCCAGCCTCGCAATCCTCTTAGCCACGGCTTTTTGTCTTTCTTCACCCTCCAACTACCCTCCAACATGGAAAAAATGTCAAACTTCACCCTGGCTTATGCTGTACAATCACTTGTGTTTGTCCTTATGTTTATGGCTGCCAGGCCGCCCACCCTCTCTCTCTCTCTCTCTCTCTCTCTCTCTCTCTCTCTCTTTCTCAGATTACTTTTCTCTGCTTCTCTCTCCTCCTCTTTCTTCCTCCCTTCTGAAGACACTTGTGCGTGATGCAGGACATAGGAGCAAGCTCGTCCCTGCAGGTGTATCTCGGTTACCTTTGGAGACAGTCACCGCTGCTAATTCTGTTCACAGGTGGCTCTTTGCGCATCGAGAGGAGGGCTGGTGAGCCCAGCGGTTAGCTCTGATTTCAGGGCCGCCCAACTCTCTGTCATTGTATACATCCTCCTCTACATCTACACCTCCACACAAGGGGCTCTCTTTTTCTCTCTGTGCCATGTTTATCTTCTTCCTCTGTCCTGGTTCAGTGCTGCAGGTCACCTTTCTTTCTGTTGAGCTTTTGAGTGCCTCCACCCGGTCAGCTGTGCTGCTGTTTGCATTAGGGATCTTTGATAAAATCTCCATAGGGACCTGCTCGGGTGCTCACACCATTTCCTGCCTGCTGCTCTTATTGTCTCACTCGCACAGGGAATGTACAACTCCCACCTGAATTCAATAAAACGCAGAGGCTCCTTGGTGTGGCAAACAGCAGACATTTTTCATTCAACAAAATCTCCTCAAAAGGAAGCGAAGACTGGCTGTTTCATTAAGTGGCCCATCCAGGCAGACACGTGCACCACAGCAGAGCCCATGTTTGCCCAAGCAAGTGTGCATATTAGAACGAAATCCATAGGGAGATTAATGGGCTACCGCCTCTGTACCATTGATTATCTCCACGCCATTTTCCGCTCTTCCTGCACACATATTAAAAAGTAATGAAGCCTATGGAGAAAAGGAAGGCAGGACTTCACGCATCATTTTACGTTATCTGGACTCTAACGGCAAGGAATCTCTTTAAGGCATGGTTTGAGCAGAATTAAGTAAACAAATGTGGAGTTTGCTTTTTAAACAGGCCATGGCAGCTAGGAAAATGTGCTTAAGCAAAGACAAAACCCTGACACGTGGAGGGGACTCTGCAGATGTTAGCAATTTTGCTGTGTAGCTTTAGCAACCTTACAATGAGGCTGAATGGCTGCAATGGATTTGTATCCACTGACAGAAAATGGAAATGTTGAACAACATGAGAAGAACAGATGATTAGAGCAATCTAATGTCATTATCTTATAATATCTTTGTATTCATTTCTATAGGCCTCTGGACAAATGGACATCTCTGCTATGCCTTCTGTTTGCAAAATATAGAAGCGTCTGACAGTACCATGCATCTCCATTCTGTTCTCCTCTGTCATGGGAGTGTTGAAAGTGTGGGAGGGGGTGGGCTCTTTCAGGAAAATAACTTCCTGAGACATTACGTGAATCAGCAGACAGCCTTATGGCCCAGTCCTTCCCAAGAGTCTAAACTCGGGAGTTAAAGGTGAGGAACCACATTGAAAACCTGATGGGAAACAGTTTTTTTCCTGCCCTGCAGAGCTTTAATTTGAATTCTCTTGGCTTCATTTGGTTTTAGTATGCTATAATGACTCGAGCACTAGATCTTCCTCTACAGAGCCCAACCCTCAATGGCATAGCCATTACTGAAGCACTCTTACCATTACAGAGGCATGCTGCTCGATTCCTGTCAGTCAAACATGACTGCAGATTGCGGTTGGGGATTGAGTAAATAGGAACAGTTTAGAAGCAATGCCAGAGAAAATACACGCAAACGCACAATGGAAAAAACACAACAACAGCTGTCCTACACCTCAGGCAATCTTCTCCGCAAAGTGATTGGAAAGAAGTCGGGCTTGGGTTACATTCCTGAGATGGGGATGGCTGGTGTTGGTTTCAGAGGTGGGGGCAGGTGGTGGGGGTGGAGACAGCTCAACAAGTTGTTGAAAACAACACAGACGCTTGTCATCAGCCTCCAGAGCAGGGAGCCATCTGAGTGCATTTTAGTCGCAGAGGTTAATGACCTCCCTTTGCTCTTCCGTCCTGCTGGAGTCCAGTGAACCAGCAGCACTCTGCTGCGTTTGAGCTCTCGGTGCTTTTGCTTGTGGCCTGGATCAGCCCAAAAAGCTGTAAGTGGATCCTGACAATCCCTTTTTATCTCTCCCTCTAGGGCAGCGCGTAAACTTTCAGAGTAACGACGGTGTTTGGATTACTGAAGCTCCCTTTGATGCCTTAGCGTGCACCATGCAAAGTGCAGAAAGAAGAAAGACAGATTTAGAACTCACATGTACTTTTCTGCTTGCCAGTTTAGTGGATGCTTTCTTATCCAAATGGACCTACAATACATTTACTACAGAGACAGTCCACCCAGAGCAATGCGGGGTCATGTTCCTTCCTCAAAGGCACAGTGATAGGGAAACTCAATCCTGTCATGAATCGCTCCTTTTGGGGCTTGAACAACCCTGCAGTTATTGCGCAACTACCATTAGGGTTGTTAATCTGCCACGATAGACTTAAGGTTGCAATCTCTAGCAACCTTTTTATTGGCTTCAAACTTCTTTTCAACCTGTGCAGATTCATGAGATAGGAAACTGTTGGCTTAAAAAAAAAAGGCTACATTTCTTATTTGTGCTGGCTATTGACCCCCATCCACTAATAAACGGTAAGCTGAGCAAGCTGTTGGTCATCCTCTCATGGGATTGTTGGGTAGCTGCCAGTTTCCTGCTTGCTTTGTCAGTGGATAAAGTCAGTAACAAACGAGAAGCCTACAGCCAAGCCGGTCAGTCAGGTCAGAGGTCAGCAGGCTTTAGGGCAGGATTGAGCAGAGGAGCACTGTGGGGAGACCGCAGGCAGCTGGAATGCACCTAAAAGAGGCCCTTTGCTCTGTTCCTCAGCTTTACTCCTCTTAGAGCCATTAAAAGTCTTCATACATCCTTTAGTCTAGAGCATCAAGAGCGGAGAGTCCCCAAGGCCCACAGCAATCCACTGCCTGAATGTGTAGCACTGACGGGAGGTCCTGACTGAGGCAGCACAGCCCTGTGTGAAGAAAAGAACTGAAGTTTGCTTTGGCTCCATCAGCTGTCTCAAAAGGTTTCGGCGAACATGACCGTGAGAGATCTTAGGCCAAGTGGGCTTATTCTGTCCTGCTACAGTTAACTCAATCATTTCAGCGAGGCTGAGTTTACTGAAAAGCTTCATGGCTGCCTCTTTATGCTAATACATTGTTTAGTTCTCGCAGAGAGCCAGCTAAATGGGCGCCATGCTTGACTTCTACATTTTTAGCATCATTAACCTACAGGAAATTACCCCTGCAGCTGTTTGCTGGCTGCTTGGTTGCTCCACATTCCCAGCTAATGGCTAAACATCGAGATTTCCTCTACTGTGGGTTTTGATTCTTGAATTTGCTATGTTAAGAAATTAAACATGACCTAACAGATTTAGAGCTCTGGATTATGTTTTTGTGACTACTAAAAAAATATGCTAACAATTGCTGCTCTCAAACAAAGCTACAGAGACGGCGTGTGTAAATAAACGTTCTCTTCATTAAGTAGAAATAGCTGAGTATTTTTTTAAAACATACTAAGCCACATTTCATTTGCCGTGCATATCTTATATTAGTCAGTGCTATTGCACTGTCCTTCAGCCTCAAAAGCAACACAAAAGAACTCTTACAATACTGCGTGCTGCCAAGACCTACTTGCTTAAAAGGGTTTGGCTGGAATATTAAAGGGTTGCTGAACTACTTTGTTGCCTGCGAGGAGAACGACCCTGTTATTCTTTGGCTGCCCAGTGGCCTTTTGGACAACATTACTGTTCTCAGTCCACGGACCCCTCGAATAATGAACATCTCTTTTTTTTCTCTAGCTCACACAGGCAAAATATATTAAAGAATAGCACAAGTCTTGCCCTGTGGGAAGGTTGGGGCCAGACAGTGCCAAGCCCTAGGTAGTAGCCCAGTGGCCTAATGAACGTGACCCATGAGGTCACCGCTCTTTTGCTCATGGGTGCCATCTAGACTAATCAAGTCAATGTAGAACGATAAAGGCAGTGACAAGAGAGAATCCTTGCTCTGTGCTCCTTCGGTATGTCAGATGAGTAATGCACTGTTGTCTATATTTTGTGAGGCCAGATTTTTTATTATTATTATTATTATTATTATTATTATTGCAGTGAATTTGTTCTGAGGCCAGCAGGTTGTTTGCTTCATTTCACAGGCTTTCATTCTAGAGTGTGAACTCAGGTCATGTTTATCTACTTGATTTGCCAATTCGCCCCTGAGCATGAGCGGTCACATGACTTTGACAGCTCGTAGTGTCATCTGACTCTTTCTTTGCTCGCTCCCGTTCACTTTCCCTTCCACTTATTCCAGTCTGAAATGAATGCTTAAAAACATCCCAGGCAATTTTCCTGCATGTGCATGCCAACAAAATTAAGCCCTTAATGATGGAACCTGTTGCATACATAGAGTTCAACTACTGCCCCAGAGGTGTTTGACTGATTAGATGGAAAGAGAAATTCTAGGGCGGTTGTGGTGAGACTTTAATTTGGTCAAATGTACACCCTAAAGCCAGAGGGTTAAGAGGATGAGAGGAGATTCAGTCTATCTTCTGTTCCCCTTTCCCTACGCAAGGACATGGAGATCAGGTTCCTCCCCTTGAAAGAGCCGGCTGGCCGCGTCTGTAAGAGAAGCCATGAACCTGATCTGATGATTAACTAGCCTCATCACTATGGCTGAGGGCCACATCCAGACACACACACATAGTGTCCAAGTCATAAGGTCTACACAAAACCCCAGTGCTTTACACCCTTTAAACACTCGCTCTTATTAGAAGGGATTGTCGAGTCAAGCATCGCCACTACACCGCAAAAACTCTTGTCTAGTCAAGAGTTACAATCTTATTTCTAAATTTATTGATCTTGATTTACGAATTACTATCCAAGGTCAGATTGTGTAAGATTATTATGATTGTTTAAAGATTATTTTCTTATTTAGTTAAGCTTAAAATTAGGCGTTTTACCTGCAAGTTTAGCTTCGTGACAATTATAGTTTGAGACCTTTGTATTTTTAAGACTTTATTTTAGCTGTAGTAACTAAGTTTGCTCATTAAAAAATGCTCGATCACACTTATACTTGTTCTTTAGTGACAAAATACACTTGGGTTATGTTTTGTTGCAGTACGCTTCAGTATATTTTGAGCAGTAAGTAATAATGTTGCATTGTAAAATCGTAATTAAAACAATAATTTGTGGATAATCCTGGTTTAATTCCGACAGTAATCTTGTTTTTGGGCTGCACGGTGGCGCAGTGGGTAGCACGTTCGCCTCACAGCAAGAAGGTCGCTGGTTCGAGCCTCGGCTGGGTCAGTTGGCGTTTCTGTGTGGAGTTTGCATGTTCTCACCGTGTTGGCGTGGGTTTCCTCCGGGTGCTCCGGTTTCCCTCACAAGTCCAAAGACATGCGCTATATTCATTCCGCTGTGGCAACCCCAGATTAATAAAGGGACTAAGCCGAAAAGAAAATGAATGAATGAATCTTGTTTTTAGTTTAAATGCTTTGGCTCATTTTAAAACTAAAGTTAAGATGAATTCTCCTCTTTAGTAACTTTAGTTTTAAGACATTTTCTCACAAAAATAATAAATACATACAGTTTTAAAGGCTATCAACAAGCTAGTTTTAAGATAATTACACTAAATACACTGCTTGGAAGACATTATTTCTTTACTAAAGCCTAGGTAAGTTTTCTTATTTCAAGTATAATTATCTTACTGCACTGGCAGATCATTTGGCTGAAATCATTCATTTATTTCTCGTATTTAGATTTAGTTTTCTCGTCAGAGTTAGCGATGTGTGCAATCCCTAAGTAGCGAACCTCAACGCACAATTATTTGTGCAACAATTACTCCAACTGAAGAGGCGTGGGACTTTCATTTATTGCTTTTGGCTTCATGCAGATGCTGTTTTTCAGGAGAATCATAACTGAGAGAGCACATGTCAGCTGCTGGAGCAGTTACCGCTAACAACAGCCGCTAAAGAGCAAAACTTCCCCCTAATTGTTTGTATCTCTCGGTGTGCATTTCGCCGTGTGTACTTGGCTGCGTGTGTATCTCTGACTTGCAGTGGGTGTGTGTTTGTTCCCCAGTGTGGTTCTCTCTGACGGCCTTGAGAATGGGAGTGATTGATTTTTAGCGCTAATGCTTGTTTACCCTCAGCAACTGCGTTCCAGGCCAACCTCACGGGGGTGCCCGCCGCCCCCCCCCCCTCTCCGCCTGGCCTTGCCAATCCATGTTTTTGCGGGGCAACAGTTTGCTTGGCAGGCAAATTGATAGCTAGAGTCGCTCTAGAACCTTGCACCATCTTCAGTGAACATAAATTATTGGTGTAGAGCAAACGGGGGGGCTGGCGGCAGTCCAGTGAGCCAGCCAATTGTTGTGGGGGCACAGAGAGAGAGAGAAAGAGCATTATAGTGGACGTCTAGCTGCTCTCCTGAATAGCTTTTCATGGCGCGCTGGGCTCCAGGTGCCCCTTTGAAGCCACATAAATTGAAACTGTTTTACCTCTGAAAAAATAGCACGGTAGTCACTAGGGCTGCACAATATATGGTTTCAGCATCGATATCGCAATGTGATAATTCACAATAGACACATCGCAAGATATATGCAATATATAATTTATCGCTTGCATGTGTTTTTGATGCCTGGAATTGTATAATGATTTTAAAAGCATTCAGGCATAAAAAATTGTACCACTTGTGACTTTAACAACGATTAATTTTATTCAATTATTTTTATTTGTATCATTCAGTTACTGTATTTGAATACTGCTAGACTCGGGAAACGATAAAACACTTTATTTCAATTTTTCTTGATTGTATTTATAAATTGTTATGCATGAAAATTCTCACAACACTCGCAAATACAGAAATGCACTGCAAATAGCACAGACCACAACGGAAATGTGTCGTGAGACCCCAAAAGTTTATAGATTGTTTATTAGATTTTTTGGAGTCCCACTGCAGAATCACCCCAATTGATCTAACATTATAAATTCTTTCCAAATAGAGATATTAAGTCATATGGTGAAATTGTATTCATATCACAATATACACTCACCGGCCACTTTATTAGGCACACCTGTCCAACTGCTCTTTAACGCAAATTTCTAATCAGCCAATCACATGGCAGCAACTCAATGCATTTAGGCATGTAGACATGGTCAAGACGATCTGCTGCAGTTCAAAGCGAGCATCAGAATGGGGAAGAAAGGGGATTTAAGTAACTTTGAACGTGGCATGGTTGTTAGTACCAATTGAGCATCGTGTTAATGCCACAGCCTACCTGAGTATTGTTGCTGACCATGTCCATCCCTTTATGACCACAGTGTCCCCATCTTCTGATGGCTACTTCCAGCAGGATAACGCGCCATGTCATAAAGCGCCAATCATCTCAGACTGGTTTCTTGAACATGACAATGAGTTCACTGTACTCAAACGGCCTCCACAGTCACCAGATCTCAATCCAATAGAGCACCTTTGGGATGTGGTGGAACGGGAGATTGGCATCATGGATGTGCAGCTGACAAATCTGCAGCAACTGCGTGATGCTATCATGTAAATATGGAGCAAAATCTCTGAGGAATTTTCCAGTACCTTGTTGAATCTATGCCACGAAGGATTAAGGCGGTTCTGAAGGCAAAAGAGGGTCCAACCCGGTACTAGTAAGGTGTACCTAATAAAGTGGCCGGTGAGTGTACATTGCAAAATAAAAACATATCGCAATGCTATATTTTTCCAATATCGTGCAGCCCTATTAGTCACAACCAAAACTGCATGAAGACATGTTTGTTCATATGTGGGCATGCTGACCAACACAATGAGCACTTGTATGCACACACACCACTGGAGCATCGAGGGAGGGGCTGTAACTGTGATGGTGCACTGCAAAAAAATGCACTTCTTACTTGTTTTAAGTCCAAATATATAAAAACTCTTAAATCAAGGTACATTTTGCTTGTCTTGAAAATGCTTCTTTATTTAGGTATTTGTAGATATTTGGACTTAAACGTAGGCGTCACGGTGGCGCAGTGGGTAGCACGATTGCCTCACAGCAAGAAGGTCGCTGGTTCGAGTCCCGGCTGGATCAGTTGGCATTTTTGTGTGGAGTTTGCATGTTCTCCCCGTGTTGGCGTGGGTTTCCTCCTGGTGCTCCGGTTTCCCCCACAGTCCAAACACATGCGCTATAGGGAAATTGATTAACTAAATTGGCCGTAGTGTATGAGTGTGAATGAGAGTGTATGGGTGTTTCCCAGTGATGGGTTGCAGCTGGAAGGGCATCCGCTGCCTAAAACATATGCTGGATAAGTTGGCGGTTCATTCCACTGTGGCAACCCCAGAATAATAAAGGGACTAAGCTGAAAAAAAAAATGAATGAATGAATGGACTCATACGTTTTTTTGCAGTGTGCATTTCATAAAACTGAGGGTGTGTGTGTGTGTGTGTGTGTGTGTGTGCGATTCAAATTGCATTCTTGTAGGCTTTCTCCTTGTTGTCTGGATGCAGCATTTAAACTTAGGCACACACTGCAAAAAATGCTTGTTTCTAGTCCAAATATCCCAAATTCTTAAATCAAGAAGCATTTTCTAGACAAGCAATAAACATTGTCTCGTTTTCATAAATAATGAGTCAAAATGAAGTGATATTTTCCCTAAAACAAGCAAAAAATAAATCAATTCTGTATGGGGAAAGGTAAACTAATAATAATAAAGTTCTCTCTGTATATCTAGTCATTACAAAATCATAGTTAACTTTCTAAACATATCTGTTCAGTGCAGTAAGCGTTTCATGCCAAATGCACATTCATTCATTCATTTTCCTTCGGTTTAGTCCCTTTATTCATCAGGGGTCGCCACAGTGGAATGAACCGACAACTATTCCAGCATGTTTTACATAGCGGATGCCCTTCCAGCTGCAACCCAGTACTGGGAAACACCCATACACACTCATTCTCACACACACTCATACACTACGACCAATTTAGTTCATCAATTCCCCTATAGCGCATGTGTTTGGACTTCACACAGAAACGCCAACTGACCCAGCCAGGACTCGAACCAGCGACCTTCTTGCAGTGAGGCCACAGTGCTAACCACTGAGCCACCGTGCCGCCCCAAATGCACATCATATTACAATTATTCATGAATTTGCGTAGTAAAATGCAGTATATATATATATATATTCAAATCCATCTTATCGAAATAAACCTGCAGCCTTCATTTGGCTGGAATATCACTCTTGCAGAAACACACGTATGTAAATGCATTATTAACAGCCTCTCTAAATTTAAAATGTGCCAATCTTTCTGCAGACTTCTGTATAGCAGATATTAAAATGTCATTCTGTGCTTTGATTGATTTTATTGGGAGTCAGTGTTATCTTGCTGCGCTCAGTTTGATTAAACATACAGACACGATCACAGTCAATTTGAGCTGTGCGTCGCGGGGAAACTCAAATCCTTCAGCCATGATGGAGTACTTGCAGAATAATTGAAACTGTTGGCAGGAGACAACGGAGTTATGAGAAAATGCCCTCTTTTTTTCAGAACAGAAATGTAAATCACATGGTTTGGGGTTGCCAACGTTGTTAGCTTGTTAGCATCGAGCTAAAACTAAATCTACACTGCAAAAATGCTTTTCTTGCTTGGAGTTTTATCTTGTTTCTAGTCTTAATATCTAAAAATTGTGAAATCAAGAAGCATTTTATTAATACATATTGTGTTGTTTTCAGAAATAACGACTCAAAATGAAGTGAGTTTTTGATTAAAACAAGCAAAATAATCTGCCAATGGGGTGATGAAATCTTGTTTTCACTTTGAAATAACATTATTTTGCTTACCCCATCGGCAGACTATTCATTCATTCATTCATTTTCTTTTCGGCTTAGTCCCTTTATTCATCAGGGGTCGCCACAGTGGAATGAACCGCCAACTATTCCAGCATATGTTTTACGCAGCGGATGCCCTTCCAGCTGCAACCCATCACTGGGAAACACCTATACACACTCATTCACACACACACTCATACAGTACGGACAATTTTAGCTTACCCAGTTCCCCTATAGCGCATGTGTTTGGACTGTGGGAGAAACCGGAGCACCCCAACACGGGGAGAACATGCAAACTCCACACAGAAACGCCAACTAACCCAGCCGGGACTCGAACCAGCGACCTTCTTGCTGTGAGGCAACAGCGCTACCCACTGCGCCACCGCGCCGCCCCCTATTGGCAGATTATTTGGACTAAAACAAGACAAGAACACCATGGAAGTCAATGGGTCTCAGCTTACCAGCATTCTTCAAAATATCTTATTTTGTGTTTGAAGAAAGACATTTAAATAGCTTTTAAACAATTGAAGAGTGATTAAATGATGCCAACGGTGGCACGGTGGCTCAGTGGTTAGCACTTGCCTCACTGCAAGAAGGTCGCTGGTTCAAGTCCCGGCTGGGTAAGTTGGTGTTTCTGTGTGGAGTTTGCATGTTCTCCCCGTGTTGGCGTGTGTTTCCTCCGGCTCCGGTTTCCCCCACAGTCCAAACACATGCGCTATAGGGGAATTGATGAACTAAATTGGCCGTAGTGTATGAGTGTGTGTGTGTGTGTGTGTGTGTGTGTGTGTGTGTGTGTGTGTGTGTGTGTGTGTGTGTGTGTGTGTGAGAATGAGTGTGTATGGGTGTTTCCCAGTACTGGGTTGCAGCTGGAAGGGCATCCACTGTGTAAAACATATGCTGGAATAGTTGTTGGTTCATTCCGCTGTGGCGACCCCAGATGAATAAGGGATTAATTCGAAGGAAAATGATGAAATGATGCCAGAATTCTCATTTTTGAGTGAACTGTCCCTTTAATATCTGCGTTTGTGCATGTAAAATATCCCTGACTGAGTGTAAAGCCATCTATTGCACATTCCCATTAGTATATACTGTATATCATTGCATTATATTGCATTATGTCCGGGTTTGTGTGTTTAATAGTGCAGTGTTGCATTTTAATACACACCTCAGAACTGCAGTGCATCATTCAGTGCACTAGTTGTTCTAGTCTGGTTATTGTGCGAGTGGTCTGCAGGGGGATGTGCTGGGTTTCATTAGGCTTGCAGGACTCTTTAATTCATTGCAGTCTGGCCTCGTACTGATGAAGTCATTCATCAAGCACACGGTCAGCCGCTCCGCTGGGGAGAGTGTGTGTGTGCGTGAGTGTGTGAAGGGGGGTTGATGTGTGTTTG
>CAIGQV010000903.1:826842-838666 GCA_903798115.1 Danio jaintianensis
CTGTGCTTGACCTTTGACCTCTGAGGACACTAAACACACACACACACGCGCGCGCCTTTGTGTGTTCAGTCAAGCACATCCAGCATCACGACAGCCCGTCACAACTGCTGCATTTATTTATTTATTTGCTTTTATTTCCATGCTTTAATATTCCTGGAGTGACTATAAATATCTGCGGCTTCTTGAGGAAAAGCTTGACAATGATCTTCAGTGTGAATCTACAGTAAAACGTCATTTATTACTGTGTTTTTTCAGCGTCATTACTCCAGTATTCAGTAGTTGTGTTTCCATCCGAAGAAGCAAATTAGATTTACAGTCAGCATTATTAATTATTTGTTTCTTCTTCATATATTCCCCAAATGATGTTGAACAGATTCAGGAATTTTTCACAGTATTTCCTATAATATTTGTTCTTCTGGAGAAAGTCTTATTTGTTTTATTTCGGCTGGAATAAAAGCAGATTTTAATTGTTTTAAAGCCATTTTAAGGTCAATATTATTCGCCCCCTTCAGCAATATTAGTGTTGGATTGTCTCCAGAACAAACCACCGTTATACAATGACTTGCCTAATTACCCTAACTTTACCCTAATTACCCTAGTTAAGCCTTTAAACGTCACTTTAAGCTGAATACTAGTGTCTTGAAGAATATCTAGTCTAATATTATGTGCTGTCATCATGGCAGAGAGAAAAGAAATCAGTGGTTAGAAATGAGTTGAAGAAATCTGCTCTCCGTTAAACAGAAATTGGGGGGGGAAAAAACACAGTCCAAACACATGCCCTATAGGGGAATTGATTAACTAAATTGGCCGTAGTGTATGAGTGTGTGTGTATGTGAATGAGTGTGTATGGGTGTTTCCCAGTACTGGGTTGCAGCTGGAAAGGCATCCGCTGTGTAAAACATATGCTGGAATAGTTGGCGGTTCATTCCGCTGTGGCGACCCCAGATGAATTAAGGGACTAAGCCGAAGGAAAATGAAAGAATATGAGATTATTGGAATATCGTGATATGAGGTTTTTGTCATATCTCCCAGCACTAATCTGAAGAATGTTGGGGAAAAAAACACACACAAAACACAATTGAAGTCTATTCCAGCATTCTTCTGATTATCTTCATTTGTGTTGAAGAAACTCAAACCGCTCTGAGTAAGGAAATGATGACAGAATTTATATTTCTGTACTGTCCCTTTAATGAGTCTCTGCCATTGACTTCTTCTTCTGTGTTCTGACAGACTTCATTAGTCGAGATCTGATTGCGCTTTTAATTAAACCTTTGGACTTTCTGCACTTTTCGGAAAGCATTTGACTTGTTGACAGATTGCCCAGATATGAAGCTAATTGCAAAAACTAATTGTTCTGTCACTCTTAAATAGATATATCTAGTTATTATTCACACCTGTGTCATTTATTAGGCTTGATTTGCATGCCTTTAGCAGGACTCGGTGCTGGATTTAGTTCAGACAAACAATCTGACTGATAAAAGCAGCACGGGTCGAGCTCTGTCAGATATTAATGCATTATTATTATTATTTCTCATCCTGCTGGAGGTTTTACACTTCTCCTGTGATTTTAGATGCTGATTCTGCAGCAGAAATGGCTCACATTATAATGCTTGTGTTTCTTTAGGTGGTGAAACAGAGCAGAGTGAGCAACGGCTGTAAATAGCTCGCTGTTCATCTGTATTTCATCTTCCAAAACCTGAACTTTAGCACACACGTCTAAATATAGCAATGAAGTATTTCCGATTATGAAAAGATTTTGAGTGTAGATCTGGTGGGACGCTTGTTTTGATGTGAGCTCAGGTCTAAAAATACCACATCACTCAGACCATCCTGATGAAGATGAGGAAGATGATATAATGAGAGCATTAATTGAAGCATACAGTTGAAGACCTAGGACATTTGAATTCTTTTTCAAATATTTTCCAAATGATGTTGACGAGAACGAGGAGCTAAATTTTTCAGATGGAATCGTATCATATTTGTTTGAACCACTGCCTCCCACAAAGCCAATGCAGAAATGAGACACACTAATAGCCCTGCTCCTAAAGCACTGATAACCCCACCCTAAAGGTCTGATAGCTCTGCCATAAAAGACTGATAGCCACGCCCTAAAGAACTTATAGCCCCGCCTTAAAAGCACTGATAGCTCCGTCCTAAATAACTTATAGCCCCACGTTAAAAAAATGGTGGACCAGGCCTAAGGGACTGATGGACCCGCCCGAAATGACTGATATCCCCTCCCTAAAGAAGAACTGATAGCCCCGCCCTAAAGAACTGATAGCCTCACCCTAAAGAACTGATAGCCCCGTCCTAAAGAACTGATAGCCCCGCCCTAAAGAACTGATAGCCCCGCCCTAAAGAACTGATAGCCCCGCCCTAAAGAACTGATAGCCCCGCCCTAAAGAACTGATAGCCCCGCTTGCTAATAACTTGCTATTGCATATCAATATTTCATCTTCAGTTTTGCTCGGTTTGAGTTCTTAATTATTTTTTCCTCCACATATTCTCTGTGTCATATTTAGTGCCATAACATCCTGAAATATAATACCAAAACAAAGTAAGTAAATAAGTACAAAATCAATGAAATAAGCAAATAAGACACTGGACTCTTCTGTGTCAGCCTTTACAGAGTGAATACCTCAGATGTCCTCTGCACTTCATCCACTGAATGTTTTGACTCCTCTACAAAGAGCGTTCGCCTCCTCTGATTAAAGACATCCTCATCTTCTGATGCCATGTCAGAGCTGTATCGTGCGTATAAATATACAGAGAACGTCAGAAAATAAGACGTGTTTTCATCCTCATTGCTGCAGGTTTTATTCTCAGATCTCGGATGAGTCCCTTCTGCTTGTCTTGCTCTTGTGTAATTCTGATCATCATCATTATTATTATTAAAAGCGTCCACTTAATGGCTGGATGTGAAAGTGCACTTCTCTCTCAGGAGTCTGTATTTTTGGCTGACGGCTCTAAAGCGCGTGTCAATATGTAAATAGGAGGATAATGGTCAAGGAGGAGGAGTGGATGTCTGATGGAGAGTGGCCGTGGCACTGCTGTCAGTCTTTGCCCTGTAATTCAGTGCCATTAAAAGTGTCGAGGTGAGCGGCTGTTCCCGACGGTGTCAACAAACGCTGCGGTTTTTCTCTCAGAGGAAACTTTCGGGGCGGCTTGAAAGCGTAACGACTGCTTGTGTCACTCCAGCCTTCGTAAAGTCAATCATGGAGGAATTACAGAGCCGTCAATGTCACTGCACCACACGCATTGCATATCAACACAAGTAGCATCCCCAGTTACACACTATACACTGTGCACTTTCTTATTGCATGTATGTTTGTATTCTCTATTTCATTCATTCATTTTCCTTCAGCTTAGTCCCTTTATTCATCAGGGGTCGCCACAGCGGAATGAACCGCCAACTATTCCAGCATATGTTTTACACAGCGGATGCCTTTCCTAATAAATAAGGGAATAAGCCGAAGGAAAATGAATAAATGAAGATACAGATCAGAATAAACTAGTTCTCACTAATTAGAGGACTGATCCCCCATAAATGTTGTTTTGGCGTCCTTCAGGGGGGATCAAGCGTTAATTAGGGGGGTCAATCCTCCCAAACCTCCCTGTAATTCGCACCCTGGTCTTCAGAAAGAAGCTGATGTGAAAAACAGGTGTGTGTCAGCTCTCAGTATGTGAGCGGCGCTGTTTTACGCTGAAGATGAGTGTTTTACGCTGCAGTCAGAGACACCGGCGGGGGTCAAACCTTAACACATCCATCCTGACACCCAAAACCAGAGATCTAGAAATGGGAAACACCTGTGGGCGAGCAAGGCGGAGACGCTGGATTTCCCAGAGTTCCTCAGCGGCTCTAAACCAATGGCTGAGGAGTGCAGGAAACACCGGGACGTCCTGTAAACAGCAGTGCAGACAAGTGCCCAAATGTGGCCTTTATATCAGCAGCCCGACAGAAAGTCTTCACCGTTTATTAGAGTTTCCCATCTTCTCAAGTTTTTTGACTCTAACAAATACACTCAAAAATGATTATTTAAAGTGAAGCAACACAATTCTTAAGAGTTTGATCATTGTTTTATGTTCAATCCACTTCAATTTGTAAAAACTAATAAGCTAACTTAAGTCTTTCATGTTGTCCAAACACAAATCGATTGTGTGGAACCCAGCATTTTTAACAGTGTAGACAAAAGGTGAGCCAACAAACTGCTATTAAGTTCTCCCACATAGAAATCTGATATATGGCAATGTTTGCAAACTGGCATATATAATATTTATTCAAAATATATCTTCCAATACTGCACAAAGTGACCATTTTATTGTTTTTCAACCATTGGAATTTCAAAATATGTACATATACAGTCAAGAATGATTCAAATTCATTCATTCATTTTCTTTCAGCTATCTATTTCAGAGGTCGCCACAGCGGAATGAACCACCAACTATTCCAGCATATGTTTTGCGCAGCGGATGCCCTTCCAGCTGCAACCCAGTACGGGGAAACACCCATACACTCTCATTCACACACACTCATACACTACGGCCAATTTAGTTCATCAATTCCCCTATAGCGCATGTGTTTGGACTGTGGGGGAAACCGGAGCACCCGGAGGAAACCCACGCCAACACGGGGAGAACATGCAAACTCCACACAGAAACACCAACTGACCCAGCCGGGACTCGAACCAGCGACCTTCTTGCTGTGAGGCCACAGTGCTAACCACTGAGCCACCGTGCCGTAAATGACACAGGCTTCTTCCAAAAGAAGCTCTTTCTCAGCTTTTATTTACATTGGAACAACAATTTTAAGTCAGAATTTGCCATAGGGGTGTTCGGTTCAATTTCTCTGATTCTCGACTCTTAATTTTGGAGTCGGTGGACTCGACTCATTAACATTCACTCAAAATAGCGCATGCAAGGATTAAACATATCATATCGCGCTTTATACAATGCTACTGCATCAATTACAGCTTTGCATTGTGCAGTTCTCCTCTCGCCAGACAAAACCAGCAGCAGTCAAAGATAAAATATAGGGGAATTGATGAACTAAATTGGCCGTAGTGTGTGAGTGTGTGTGTGTGTGAATGAGTGTGTATGGGTGTTTGATGGGTTGCGGCTGGAAGGGCATCCACTGTGTAAAACATATGCTGGAATAGTTGGCGGTTCATAACGCTGTGGCGACCTCTGATGAATAAAGGGACTTTAAAAATTCATGAATGATAAAATATTAAACCCCATACACAAAATGTTTAACATAATTAATTCATTCATTACCAAACCCAGAACAAAAAAAATAAATGCAGCGTGACAGACTGTGCCTCAAAGCACATCATATTGCTCTCTCTCGTAAAGGTGATTTTTTAAGTGTGCTTTATATAGCATATTACTTTACTTTTAAATGAAATATCACTGTTTGTTTTGTGCAACTTGTTAATTGTAATTATATAAGGGTGCATTAATGTGACGGCATACGCTGGAGAAAAAGGAGTGATTTTTGAACACTCAAATATGATTTATTATATTTATCAAGAATGCATGATTATATGCTGTCATGGCTTTGCAATCAAAAAATGTGATTATAATGGAAGTCAGTGGGGTAAAAACAGCCCTGAACATAACCAAAGGGGAGTCGATCTGAACAATACACAAGAGTTAAAAACCGCATTGTTGAGGAACCATGAGCAAGTCATCGCTGTGTGTTTTAATCTTACTGGGTGAAGGTTATTGAAATAAAGACTCAGTCTCTGTATTGTTTAAAGACGGTGTCGAGCAAACGTGCTCTCCTCCAGACGAGCTCTACAAAGTGCTGCTGTGAACGCAGGCCGTGCCGTCCCGCTGGAGGACATCGTGATTAAAAACACTGGTGTCCTCAGCAGGCCCACCCGCTTCAAAGACCCGCGCAGCGTTTTCATATGAAAGCCCAGAGAAGACGGTTTTATCTTCCCTCTGTCTTATTCCAGCGCCCTTTTATTTCTGTCTGGAAACATAATCTTGTGAAGTGTTTCTGAACATCACAGATGCGCTGATGTACTGCAGCTCTGACGCACTCTTAATCTGTGACGATTCGGCAGGCAAAAACTAAAAAAGCCCATCAATGTGCAATCAACTCCAATAAAAGCATATTCGATGGAAAAGCATATTCATAACTGACTTATCTGTGAGTCTTTTCTTGCATGTATCTGTATGTTTGTGCTTTAATATCTGTTGGTCAATAACAAATGTACAATGTAAGAAATATCTGTTGATGAACAGTTTCCGTGTTTTCAGTTTATCTGCGGTGGTGAACTGCATTATGGGATGTTGATCTCTGCTCTGTCCACCTCTGATGTTGTAAATTCAACTCTACAGTTTAACAAAGTGACTTTTACTGACATTTTAGTGGTTTAAAATAATATAATGAATAATATCTAGAGGAATAAGAGTGTAGAATACCAGAACATGTGCTGCAGTTTATTACAAGGTGTCTGTAGCGTCATATACAACACCAACACACACAATACAGCACTGCACACTATTACACATTCACTTTTTATAACTTTTCAAGGTAAAAAAATGTTAGAAGAAGGACCAAGATCCCATAATGCAGTTCATAAGCAGAAATAAATGGGGAAAAATAAAAACACGAATCACAAAATATGGAAAACTGCTCATTTACAGTGTAGGTGGGGCTTCATTTTGTCTGTGGGAAACTGATTGGATTTGTTTTGCTATTGGTGGAGCTCATGTGAGTGGCAGGTTGGCCTCATATATTGATTCATTCTTTCATTCGTTTTCCTTCAGCTTAGTCTCTTTATTAATCAGGGGTCGCCACAGCAGGATGAACCGCCAACTATTCCAGCATATGTTTTACACAGCGAATGTCCTTCCAGCTGCAACCCAGTACTGGGAAACACCCATACACACTCATTCTCTCACACACACACACACACACACACACTTATACACTACGGCCAATTTAGTTTATCAATTCACCTTTCTAGAGTTCACACTTAGCTGATGATTGATTATAAAGTGTGTTTGGCATGCTGTCCCTGGAGAGAGCCCTGAGCTCATAAGATCCTCAAGCCCAGGGTTCCCTCCCGTTGCAGGGCGAGAGGGGAGTTTGAGCTCAGGTAGATCTCGAGAACTCCCCTGCTGTTGTAGCTAATGAACCATTAGGGATTGCTATGAAGAGATAACTACTTACTAGGAGCATGTCTATGGTGCCGATTTGGATTAGTCAATTAACTTAAGTTGCATGTTTTTGGATGGTGGGAGGAAACTGGGGGACCCGGGGGAAACCCACGTGAGCACGGGGAGAACATGTAAACTCCACACAGAAACGTCGACTAGCTTGGTAAGGACTAGAACCAGTGACGTTCTTGCTGTGAGGCAACAGTGCTAACCACTGAGCCGCCGTGCTGCCCATCTAGGAAAGGAGGAGGAGTAGGGGTGGAAGGGGGGATTCTTCAAAAAGAAGATTGCTGTGGTAAGGAACTTAGGTTATTTATAGTGGCTTAGCCAATTCATGATTCACCAATCAGACGATTCCTAATACAGGACCAGCCGTGATCAATCATAAGCACGTGATCCTCTCGAAATTAGTTTAGAAATAAACTTCACATAGCGCATGTGTTTGGACTGTGGGGGAAACCGGAGCACCCGGAGGAAACCCACACCAACACGGGGAGAACATGCAAACTCCACACAGAAACGCCAACTGACCCAGCCGGGACTCGAACCAGCAACCTTCTTGCTGTGAGGCCACAGTGCTAACCACTGAGCCACTGTGCCGCCCGGTGTTGTTTCAGCTCATTTTAAATAAGTAGGTAAACATCAAATGTCATTTTTGAGTATAGTTTGTGGGTCTCTTTGAGTTCATGTGTGATATTTTGGACTCGTAAAGTCTAATCTG
The DNA here is from genome assembly GCA_903798115.1 of Danio jaintianensis. Lineage (NCBI taxonomy): Eukaryota > Metazoa > Chordata > Actinopteri > Cypriniformes > Danionidae > Danio > Danio jaintianensis. Next base: position 834,737 of record CAIGQV010000903.1, read on the forward strand.
TCCAGTGGAAAGGCGGCTTTATTTCGGGAGTCGAGTGCTGAAAGTTTGTGAACCCCTGAACTAGTAGTTGAAGTGTGAACGGTCTGACGGATCCTGCATGTGCTGTCGGATGTAAAATCAAAAGTGAAATGTAATAACGCTGTGTTTGTTTGGCGCTGGTGTTTCACTCATCCCCGTCTCTCTCTCTCTGGCAAAATTAATTACTGTATGTTCTGCTTTATGAGCGTGTCAGAAGGAGATGATGAATGACCTGCAATATCAGGAGATCTGAGCACTAGTTGAAGACACACACACACACACACACACACACATAGAGAAGCGGCGACATTAATCAATGGCCTCATATTTGTTATTAACTTACTAGCGTAGCGATCGCAGCTGCAATGTCATTACTAACGCTACAGGATCATAATGGAGGTGAACTTTGCGAAGGCCTGCGTTTCAGATGTGATTACAGAGCGGCGTGTAAATCTCTGCCCTCATTACGCTTCCAGCAGAAAGTGAAACATCACGGAGCGTTACTCACAGATTCATCTCTACGGGCTTTAACTCCGGCCCAAACGCGGCTGCTTAATGGAGCCGAATATGACTGTTTTATGATCTCTGATGGCTCCATATCAGTTCAAGACGACTCGACTGTAAACACTTGCTGTTTTGTGCTGGGAAGCAGAAACATCCATTCACGTCTGCTCAAACACCTTGAGGAAGGAGATTATGTAGGAAAAAATTTTTATAAAAAATAAATATTTGTATAAAAAAATTATATACACACACACACACATCAGATTTCTAGTTTTGGTCTAGTTGTTTCTAGCTGTCATTCAATGATAAATTCAATTAATTTAATCTGTGTTTATTTCTCTTGCGCTTCTACAGTGTAGATTGTGTCACAGCAGCTAAACAGAGACGTTCTAGTAAACTGAAACAGTGTCAGTCCAGTGTTCAGAGTTGAAGTTCAGTTTAGTTCAGTTCAGTGTGGTTTAATCTTCACTGCTGAAAGTCCAAACACTGAAGAGCAAATCCATCCATGCGCAGCTCCACAAGTCCTGAACCAAGCAAGCCAGTGGAGACAGTGGAGGAACACACTTCACCAGTTGACCAAAGAGAAGGAAAAAACCTGGAGAGAAACCAGGCTCAGTTGGGCACGACCATTTCTCCTCTGGCAAACAGCAGAGCTGCAGTCTAGGTGCCGGAGGCTGGAGAACGCTGGACGTCCATCCTGGAGAAGCTGTAGGTGTGAGTAGGTCACCGGCTGGTGTTCAGGCTGGCCCACGGGATCAATGCGGAGACTCGTCTGTCACTGGGGTCTTTCAGGAATCAGTCTCACACTCTCTATTCCTCCATGACTGCCAAAGCATCTGCTCAGAATACGGCCTGGTCCAGGATTATGGAGACCTCTAGAAGAACTCAATGGTTGGCATCATCTCTTGGAAATATTTGATAGGCTAATAACAAGAAATGAAGAACCACCATTGTGTTTTCTATATGAAAAAGCTATATATATTATAAATATTTTTTGGTCTAAACCTAAGCTTATCTTAACAAACTAAATATATTATATATCATAAACCATGTGGTGTGAACTCAAAATAGGACAGGGACAGGGGACAGTTCACCCAAAAGTCAAAGATTTACTCACTATTTTACTACTACTACGTTTGCCGGCAGCTAGCTCTCTGCAACTCTCACATGGTCGCCCACTGAAGCTAAGCAGGGCTGTGCCCGGTCAGTACCTGGATGGGAGACCACATGGGAAAGCTAGGTTGCTGCCAGAAGTGGTGTTAGTGAGGCCAGCAAGGGACGCTAAACCTGTGGTCTGTGTGGGTCCTAACGCCCCAGTATAGTATAGTGAAGGGGACTCTATACTGTTAGTGAGCGCCATCTTTCAGATGAGACGTTAAATCGAGGTCCTGACTCTCTGTGGTCGTCAAAAATCCCAGGATGTCCTTCCTAACCATCCCCATATGATAATTGGCTTCATCACTCTGTCTCCTCTCCACCAATCAGCTGGTGTGCGGTCTGGTGCAATATGGCTGCCGTCATGTCATCCAGGTGGATGCTGCACACTGGTGGTGGATGAGGAGATTCCCCTCCCAATGTGTAAAGCGCTTTGAGTGTCCAGAAAAGCGCTATATAAGTGTAAGGAATTATTATTATTAATATTTACTCACCATTACTACAAACCATTCTGAGTTTCTTTCTTCTGTTGAACGCTAGAGAAGATACTTCAGAAGAAAGCTGAAACCTGTAACCATTGACTTCCACAGATGGAAAAACATATATGGAAGTCAATGGTTACAGGTTTCCAGAATTCTTCAAAATATCTTCTTTAGTAAAGTAAAACAGGTTTTAAACAAGTAAAAGAAGAGTAAATGATGGCAGAATTGTAAGTTTTGGGTGAACTATCCCTTTAATGGTTTAAAATCTATCACCTGAATGCTTTTTTAAATTATTTGATATATTTATGTTGAATACATAATACATACATGCATTTGTTTATTGTATGATGTTATTCATATTTAAGACAGTCTTTCTGCTGACCTGAGTTTTTGTCTTGTTTCTAGTCCAAATATCTAAAACATCTTAAATCAAGAAGCATTTTATGGACAAGCAAAATAATGTCTTGTTTTCAGAAATAATGAGTCAAGATTAAGGGAGTTTTTACTTAAAACAAACACAATAATCTGCCGATGGGGGAAGCAGAGTAATCTAATGCCAAAAAAAAAAATTTGATTATTTTGCTTCCCTCATTGGCAGATTATTTAGCTTGTTTTACTGAAAAACTCCCTTAATCTTGACTCATTATTTCTGAAAACAAGATAATATTTTCGCTTGTCTAGAAAATGCTTCTTGATGTAATCATTTTTAGATATTTGGACTAGAAACAAGACTAAAACTCTGAGAAAGAAACAGATATTTTGCAGTGTAGAGTTTAGTTTTCAGAGATCCAGCTATATACCTGCTCCGTCTGTCAGCAGAAACAGAGAAACCTCAGGCTACAGCAGTCTCCACATCACATCTGATCATCATAATGAGCCGTAACAGGGATATCGGCTAAATAAAACGCTGAAAGGGGAAGGAGAAGCGCCTCCTCGGGCCCTGTATCGCTGGCTCTGTGACTGCCGTATTTTCCCCTCCATTGATTTTCACTGATGATTACCTGCTCATGGAGAGAAATCAGCGGGTTTGGGCTTTAATTCACGTCTGCGCTTTGCTCTGGTCAGTGCTGATGAAGAATAGAGCTGGAGATATGACTGACACTCTAGAGCCTGTGCTGTGGGCAGCAGAATAGACATACCAGACACAGAGACCTGTTTATTACTGCAGCTGTACATAATGACTGTTCATGAGTTAATACTGTAAGCTCCTTCATCAGGCGGTGTAACACACACGCACACACACTAATGCACACATACTTGCGCATATGCACTCGCTCATACACTAACTCAGACACACTCATGCATACACACACTAACAGTCACACACACACACTCGCAAATACACACTCATTTGCTCATACACTCACTATCACACACACACACACACACGCACAAACACACACACTCAGTCACACAAACACACACTGACATTCTCTCTCACACACAGTCACACTGGCATTTTCTCTCAACCACACACATGCTGACATTCTCTTACATACACACACATGGACACACTCTCTCACACACTCACATGCACGTACACTTACACACACACACAGATTCTCACACACACTGACATTCTCTCTCACGCACACTGACATTTTCTCTCAAACACACACACACATGCGCGCGCACACACACACACATTGACATTCTCTCACATACACACACATGGACACACGCACTCTCACACACTCACATGCACACACACACTCTCACACACTCACATGCACACACACACACACACACACACACACACACACACACACAC
>CAIGQV010000903.1:839908-858972 GCA_903798115.1 Danio jaintianensis
GTAAATAATGTTGCGGTGATTCTACAGTTGCTATGGTAACACAACAACTATAGTAATATAAACAAATGACTCAATTCTGTAGTTTTCGATACACCACAGTTTACTACAGCAAAAACTAAGGTATACTACAGTATTTATGATCAGTTCACTCTTGTTAATCCTACAGCATGCTGCAGCATTCATTAGGAAAGAGCTGTAGATACTATAATATACACAGTATAATACACTTTAATATAGTATGGCTTATATATATATAAATGACCTCGGTTATCCAGTATAGTTTTTTGTGTACTCTATTAAAACATTGTTGAAGAAAATAATTAGTGTTGTTTTTATTCCACTACACTGACTGCTAAATTCGCTGTTCAATTATATACAGTATTCAACATTTGAAGTGGATCACCATCTTTCGTCAAAGTTGTCCTAAAACTATAGAACAACACCCATTCTTGTCCTAGGACAATTTTGAAAAACATTTTTGATTCACTTCGAATGTTGACTACTGTAGTTACACGAGCTGGATTCACTGGTCAGATTGCTAGTAACACACCTGCTAGTTACAAGAAAAAAGGAAATGCATATACCAAACATAAACAGATCATTATAGTTTGCTGATGTAGACACAAATATAGTTATTATATTTATAGTTATCATGCTTGGTGTGAATGGCCCATTAAACCGAGAATCTTTCATTGTTAATACTGCAGTATGCTGCAGCATTCATTAACAGAGTTGTAGATACTATAATATAATACAGTATAACACACTTTACTATAGAATGGCTTTAAAAGAATTGTATTTCAAAAAAACATTATATTATTTTTGTAATTTTTTTTATAAATTGGTTATATCAAGGGTAGAATTATATATTTTTAATATTAAAAAATATTAAAAAGCATCAAAAATATCCAGTATAGTTTCGGCATCTTTGTGGTTCCTCTTAAAATTGCTGGAGAAAGTAATTAGTGTGGTTTTTATTCCACTATACTGACTGCGATCGCTAGATTCACTGTTTGATTACAGATTACACAAGCTGGATTCACTGGTCAGATGCACTAGAAACACTGAGGACACCTGCTGGTTACAAGCTGATAATGCAAAACGAAATGCACAAACTAAAAACAGATCATTAATGTTTGCTGGTGTAGACACAAATACAGTTATTGTTATATTTATATTTATCATTCTTGGTGTGCCCTTAAAGCCAAGAATCATCCATGCTGTGGGTTGTCATCCCAAAATCCACACTGGTTTGTCTTCAAGAAGATGAGCATCAAAACATTAATATCCCTCTTTTTCATTTGAGTGAGGGATGAAAATCCAGGAAAAATGTCGAGCTCTCGGATGAAGGATGCGCGCAGATAAAACCGAGAGAGATTATTGAACACTTTCATATTTCTCCCCAGACAGCTCTGGAAGGAATGTTAATATTTGGTGAATATTTGCAGCACAAACTTGGGCTGATAAGGGCTGACAGCGGCGGCGACGGCAGTGGCGGCGGGACTGATCTCGCAGCTGACAGATGGTGTCAAAAACCCCAGCGATGCTGTCATGCTGACAAACTTTTCAAAGGCGCAATATACACACACACACACACGTGCTGTTATTGAAGTGCTGCTGTCCCTGCAGTTAAGGAGGAGGATGCCGCTAAATTATGGATTCTCCAGCTCTCTGACAAACTTTAAACACGCCTCTATAACGCTCTATATGTCAAGCTGAGAGCCGCGAGGAAACGTGCCGAAAAACCAACAGATTTTAAAATTAACTTTAATATGATAATTCCTCTTTCCGACTGTTAACCTCGCAATAATAGGGGTGAGTTCGGGGAGAATAGAAATGTGGCCTTGTGAAGGATTCACTGACAGAAAACGCTGCACACGAGTGTCTTCACACAAGATATTCAAGACATTTATAAGACATGCGCAGGCGATTTGTGAACAAAAACAGCGGGATGATTTCAGAACATTTCATCACGAAACATTATTTATGAAGAAATGAAGCGCATTCTACAGTGTAGATATGTTTACTGTTGACTAAATTATGAGTTATTATTTCAAATATTTCCTAAGTGTTGTTTAAAGGAGCAATGACATTTTCACAGTATTTCCTATAATTATTTTTCTTCTGGACAAAGTCTCGGTACTTTTATTTGACTGGAATATACATTTTTACAATTGTTTTCTTAGGTCAATGTTATTAGCCCACTTAATAATTTATTTCATTTTATTTTTTCAATTATGGAACAAGCCAGTTATCCAATAGCTTGCCTAATTAACCTAGTTAACCTTTAAATGTCACTTTAAGCTGAATACTAGTATCTTGAAGAATAATTAGTAACATATTAGGTACTGTCATCATTACTTTTTAGTTATTAGAAATTAGTAATTAAAACTATTACGTTTATAAATGTGTTCTCTTCTCTCTGTTTGAGAAACACTTGGGAAACATTTTTAAAAGTATTAAAATGTCACAGAATGGTGAATAATCTTGTCTTCAGCAGTACATCAATCCAAATATATTTGAAAACATACATATTCCCCTGTGTTTTATCTTTACATGAGATTTTTATTCTGCAAATACTGATCTTTTTGCTCTGCAAGTTCATAAATAAAAAGTCTGTTTCCTCATTTCAGTTTGGACTGGGGGATATTAAAAATGATAATGTATATTTAGTCACTTTACAAAAGTCCCTTTAAGGCAGTGGTCTCAAACTCAATTCCTGGAGGGCCGCAGCTCTGCAGAGTTTAGCTCCAACCACCTCCAACTCACACCTGCTTAATAGTCTCTAGGGCTGTTTCTCAATTCCAAGAATGCAGAGAACGGACTTGCCAAGTTACCTCGAAAGAATGAACTCGTCAGAGAACAGAGAACGCGTCCTGTGAGAAATGAAATGCAGCGTTCTTCCCTGGTTCTTCCTGATGGTCACATGACCTTCATGCGCTTTTAATGGAAAATTATTTAAACATTACAGCATTCATACAACGATTTATTGTTTTTCCCCTTTTCACAATATATACAATGCATAAAAACCTTACAAATATACGTTGCACAATAGAAATAAAACATATTTTAATATGAATTTCAGCAAATAAACACCCTTAATGTGTTTATGTCTTTATTAAGATTTTCATGGTGATGTTTACTTTCACCGTTTCATTTAGGGCAACTCCTGAGACAAATAAGTTATATCTCTGAACTTTAATAATAAATCTATATAAAATGCTACGCTTCTAGAGCGAGTTCGGTGCTCAAGTCTGCATCGACACATCCTCGATATCAAAAACGCATCCGGGAACTTACACACGTCCTCCGTTCTTGCGGTCTTGAGTTTTGGAACTGAACTTTGGCAGTTGATGATGACGTTACACGAGAACACGAGGATGCAAGAACGCTGAAGAATGCATATCGAGAAACAGCCTAGTAGTCTTGAACACCTTGATTAGTTGGATCAGGTGTGTTTGATTAGGGTTGGAGCAAAACTGTGCAGAGCTGCGGCCCTCCAGGAATCGAGGTTGAGACCCATGCTTTAAGGCATGTCATTTCACTCGGCGGCCATCTCTGAATTGGGAAACGTCAAATTCTCCAAAACCGTTTGCCAGGATTACGATGAAACTTCATATTTGAAATTACTAATGAAATTAAACATCAGCTGTCTCTTAAGTTTCATTTCTAAACGTTCAAATCAAACAAAATCAGCTTTTTTTCAGGTTGCCCAAGCTAATGTGCACTCGAAGGGAACGAGATCACGACACCCACCTCGTTTATGGCCGTGTTACACATTATCATCCTCTGAATAATGATCATCTGATCGCACTGCTCTTCTGAAGTAATTCACTTATTACTATTGGTTTCTGGACATTCATGTAGTTGTACCTCGCATTCATTTCAATCAGATTACAAAACCAGAGCACATTTGTTTTCAGGTGTATTTGGTTCATTTAAGAGTAGAGATCTGTAGCTTTATGCTGATATATTTCTCATGTGGGCGGCGCGGTGGTGCAGTGGGTAGCGCTGCCGCCTCACAGCAAGAAGGTTGCTGGTTCGAGCCTTGGCTGGGTCAGTTGGCATTTCTGTGTGGAGTTTGCATGTTCTCCCCGTGTTGGCGTGGGTTTCCTCCGGGTGCTCCGGTTTCCCCCACAAGTCCAAACACATGCGCTATAGGGGAATTGGGTAAGCTAAATTGTCCATAGTGTATGTGTGTAAATGGGAGTGTATGGGTGTTTCCCAGTGCTGGATTGCAGCTGGAAGGGCATCCGCTGTGTAAAACATATGCTGAATAAGTTGGCGGTTCATTCCGCTGTGACGACCCCAGATTAATAAAGGGACTAAGCCGAAAAGAAAATGAAGGAATGAATTTCTCATGTGTGTGAAGCAAGTATTGGCTGAGATTCCAGTGTGTTAGCTGAGCCCAGAGGATTCATAATGAAGCTGCAGAAACTGTCATAAACACACGTCTGCTCCTCTGTAAAAGAAGGTGGGGCTTCATTCGCCACCATTACACTTTCCCCCATTCAAAACTATACAAGCGACACGTCTTGTGTATTCAATAGTCTTTGACTGTACTCACAGATACACTCTCAGATATAAAGCTACACAAGCTGTCACTGGAGGAGAACCTATACAGTATAATTGATTAAAGGTTTGCTATTGTACTGTTTATATGTGCCTTTAATACGGTACAACTGTTTATCTTTGGAAAGAGTTCCAGTGACAGCTTGAGTCTGCTTATATCTGAGAGTGTCTCTGTGTTTATAATTAGTTTCTCAGTCCGCTTTTATGCATACATATGAAGTGTTCAGTATGGAGGTAAAATGTGAAAAGGGTTGTTTAGCATCAAGTGTGATACAGCTTTATACGTTTTTTGCTTGTCTAGAAGATGCTTCTTGATTTAAGAACGCTGCATTTTTTTTGCAGTGTTAAAAGGTAAAAACTTCTATCATTAAAGTAAAGATGTGTGCTTTCTCAATAGCGTGCTTCAGGAAATGAGCGAGTTGCTCAATCAATGTCCTCAATAATTAAATGCCCGCCGGTCTGCTTTAGTGCTTGCGGTTTTGCCGATACTCGCTGAATTTATGAGCGAGCCGAAGTCGATTTTTACTGCTGTTCGATGTTTGACTGGAAAGCGAATAATCCGAATACGCTGGATTAGAGGATTTCTGCACATATTCCTCATTCAGTCACAAAGCTGATCAATGAACACTGCACTGTAGATTAGACATCACCGTATATTCAGACTAAATAAAGACATCTGCTGGGGTTACAGACAGAACGAGTCCTGTCCTAAACATCCCGCTCTTCTGTTCTGCTGATATTTAGGGTTAAATATGAGTAATTAATCTGCATTTATTGAAGTAACTGGTGAAATTTGGTGCAGTGGATGCAGACGAGAAATGTACCACAACATCCTTCATCCAAACATCTGGGATATTTTCAGACTGTAATTGTAATTATAATAATTATTATTATTTACATTTTTTTTTTTTTTAGATATTTGTATACTTCAACTTAAAACACACAAAAAAGCCATTTTGATTTCATTTATTTGTTTATTTACACATTTTAATAAATATACACAGCGGATGCCCTTCCAGCTGCAACCCAGTACTGGGAAACACCCATACACACTCATACACACACACACACGCATGCACACGCACGCACGCACACACACTCATACACTATGGCCGATTAAGTTCATCAATTCCCCTATAGCGCATGTGTTTGGACTGTGGGGGAAACCGGAGCACCCGGAGGAAACCCACGCCAACACGGGGAGAACATGCAAACTCCACACAGAAACACCAACTGACCCAGCCGGGACTCGAACCAGCGACCTTCTTGCTGTGAGGCCACAGTGCTAACCACTGAGCCACCGTGCCACTCTAAAGCTGTTCTTTAAAAAAAATAATAATAATTTTCAAGACAATATCCAGTGTCACACAAAACTAAAACTGACAACACTCAGAAACTAAAGCCCAAGACTACAACCCGGCTGCTTTTAAGTAGTTTTATTTTAAACATTGACAAATAATGACGCAGGACGAGTGGCTAAGGAATCATGCACACACACACACACTACACTGAAATACACACACACACACACACACACTGAGGAATCAGACGCTCTCCACACGCTGACCCTCTCAGACTCCTCCAGAGGGAAAAAAAAGAGATGTTGATGGAACGCAGCCATTTCTGTGACCCCGCGGCCTCACTGGGAGGAAGGCCGGAGACAGGTAGATATATGGCCGGCTTGTTATTGTGAATTCCAGATCTGCTGGTTATCTGGGAGCGTTTTTAATCTCAGATTCCAGAGGCGGTTCACCCGGGGTGTCGCCGTTGCTGCGTTCACCTCTGCCTGACCTACGGGGAAAAAACGGCACCTTGCGGACTCCAGCGCCCGGATCGGGTTTCGTTTTAATGTGCGTCTGCGTGGACGGGGGTCCGTTCCCACAGCTCCATCCACTCAGTGATGTCACCACGACGAGAAACAGCCGCGGTTATTTTTACTGCATCAAAACACAGAGCTTGGCGGACAAGACAAGCTCACACAGAATCAGTGTTGGGGTAATGCATTACAAGTAACGCAAGTCACACAATAATATTACTTTTCTAAGTTACTAGTAAAGTAATGCATTACTTAAAAAGAATTAAGTAATAATTTTTGAGTTACTTTTTCAAAAACTATGTAATGCGAGTTATTTTTTGATTGAATTAATTAGCTTTAAAAAAAATAAATAGCTGAATTATAGTTAGCGTAGTCATGTTGAATCACACACTCAATGGGCCCTATCATACACCCGGCGCAATAAGGCACAAGATGTGTTTGGCGCGATTTGTTGCTATTTTCAGAGCAGCGCAACCCTAATTTTCCCGTTTTGCACCACGTTGTTTAAATAGCAAATCCATTTGCGCCACTTTGTGGACTCTTGGGTGTTCTGGTCTAGAAAAGAGGTGTGTTAAGGCGCATTGTTGGCTATTGTTGCTATTTTGAGGAACTAAAACAGACCGCGCCATTGACCAGCTGAAAGCTGCTCTAAAGTCCAGCGCAGACCATGTTAGTTGTGCGTCTCACACATTGCTGAATACACACAGGAAGTGCATGTGTGTGTGTGTTTCAGTGCACAGTGAGCACACGTTTGTGTGTTTGTTTTGATCTGTGTGTGTGTGTGTGTGTGCGCATGTGTGTGTGTGTGTATTTTAGTGTAATGTGTGTGTGTGTGTGTGTGTGTGTGTGTGCATTTCTATGTTTGTTAGGATCTGTCAGTGTGTGTGTGTGTGTGTGTGTGTGTGTGTGTGTGTGTGCGCGTGTGTGTGTGCGCGTGTGCGTGTGTATTTTAGTGTAATGTGTGTGTGTGTGTGCATTTCTGTGTTTGTTATGATCTGTCAGTGTGGGTTTCTCTGTGTGTGTGCATATGTGTGTGTGCGCGTGTGACACTACTGAAGGTAATGAGAGTCAGAGCTGTCCTGCGCTGTCATTCATAATCCTCCATGTGTATCGTAGCGCACAGACACTACTTCAAATTATTCTGCAGAGCTAGTCACTATTTTCCTCCCAGCAGAATTAATGAGTTATATTTAACCATGCATACCGCTTTAATCATTACCTGCAGTGTGTTGATGTGGAGTCAGGTGGAGGAGGAGGAGGAGGAGGAGGTGATGTTATCCTCCAATGTCACACATATATCGGTGACAATAAAAGCTTTTTGTGTGTTTTAATCAGGAAACAGTGGAAGGCCCAGTACATCTCCCTGTGGATCTCCATTCTGGACAGCAGAGGTTTTCTTACTATATATGGAGAGGAAATCTGTGTATTACTCACTACTGGAGAACAACTAAACATGGATTTCACGAAGCACCTCAGTTAAATCATGTAACGTCATTAAAGTTCCAGTGAAATTAAAGTAAACTTTTTTAGATATTAGTATCAGTATGTTAGTCTAAGGGTGCACGTACAGTATGCTATCCGAACCATGCACAGGCACATTTCTGAAACTGAAGACGCAACGTCACTTTTAAGGGCCTGTTTCATATGGATTTATTAATCATTCTTACTCTTCAATGAACGCAAACTGTTATAGTTCATTACAGACACAAACCCCTCACTGCACATCAGCTGCACCTTCAGCAAACCTCCTAATACCTGCAGCACCAGGACTTTATGATCATTTATGAGCGTCAAAAGTGCTGGATCTGTTCTGCTAAATATTTGACTGTGTGTCACTGCATCCCAAACCACTCAAAATAATAGAACTAAAGCAATGTCCACTGTGCTGAGCGAGAGCGCTTCTCTTCTCTTAAACTGAACAGCGCATCATCGATGACGGTAGCGTGCTCCGGCTCGGAAGGTGAAATGCAGTGTGAATGCAGGCCATCGGGGAGAGGGGATGGGGGACAATAGCGCTTCGGCATGGTTCAAGACAACTGTACCTAGTGTGAGTACGCCCTAAAAATTGTCCTACATTATTATTATTGATGTGTTTTAAAGGCAAATGAAGGTTATTCAGTGTGTTGTTAATTGCATTCTATTAATAAAAGAAGAAAAAAACCCTGCAAGTTCTGAATGAGATCAAGCCTCAGACAGGTGAGAAAAAGTAACACAAAAGTAACTCGAAAGTAGCGTAACGCATTACATACCATAAAACGTAACTAAGTAACGCAACTAGTTATTTTTTTGGGGAGTTACTCAATATTGTAATGCATTACTTTCAAAAGTAACTCTCCCCAACACTGCAGAGAATGAGTTTCTGCAGCCGCCGGATGGACCGAGATGATTAAAAGCAGATCGGGAGGCATACAGAGAGAGGAGTGAGGGGATTCCTCCAGTGTGTGTTTGGTGATGATTACACACAACTAGTTTAACCTTCCGGTTGTCTTATAATTCTCTATTCTGCACCTCAGTTAAATCATGTAACTAAACATTAAAGTTCCAGTGAAATTAAAATAAACCTTTTTAGATGTTAGTATCAGTATGTTAGTCTTAAGGATATCTAGTGTGCTCCAAAACAAGATTCACATTTATAAGCAATAAAACTGATACAAACATCCAAAGTTTGCAGTTTGTCACTTCCGTCACCTCATACTTTCAGTTTCTCATCAAATCTTCTGACCAATCAGAGGCTCTCTAGTGTCTGACATGCCCCGCCCCCTTCTTCTCATTTGCATTTCATTTGATGTGCTTGAGCTTAACCACTTTTTGTAGCCATCTGTAGCTCCGCCCTCTTCTGAAAAGAGCACAATCTCATTTGAATTTAAAGCGACAGTCACCAAAACGCCACAGTTAGGATCAAAGCCTGAAAGGGTCAGTTTCAGAGAGTTAGAGAACATTATCTGTGTGCTGTTTTGAGCTGAAACTTCACACACACTCTAGAGACATCAGAGACTTATTTTAAATCTTGTAAAATCGGGAATAATAGGTCCCCTTTAAAGGGGATGTTAACTGACTTAGAAACTTGTAAATGACATGCATTGTAAATAACATATTCAAGCTCAAATCTGCATAATGTTAATGTATATTCATTCATTCATTTTCCTTTATTCATCAGGGCTCGCCACAGCGGAATGCCCTTCCAGCTGTAACCCATCACTGGGAAACACCCATACACACTCATTCGCACACACACTCATACACTACAGCCAATTTAGTTCATCAATTCCCCTATAGCGCATGTGTTTGGACTGTGGGGGAAACCGGAGCACCCGGAGGAAACCCACGCCAACACGGGGAGAACATGCAAACTCCACACAGAAACGCCAACTGACCCAGCCAGGACTCGAACCAGCGACCTTCTTGCTGTGAGGCCACAGTGCTAACCACTGAGCCACCGTGCCGACTATGTTAATGTTGCATGCTGTAAATTTGACTTAAGGAAGTCATGTTTTTGGGTCAAAATGCAGATTTAACAAAGTGCCCTTCATAAATGTGTCAAGAAACAATCATGAATGTGTCTTTAAAGTACACTTAAGTGGCCCTTAACTGTATTTAATATAATATTCTCTGCAAATAAAGTTTTAAAAAGTATTTACTTACACATTTGACTTCTATTCCCATGAATGAGCACAATGTGGAGAAAGATCCTGTAGCTTTATCCTCATTTAAAATCATCTAAAACTGTGCTTTTTGATCTGAAAACATCTGTAAAACACATTATTAATTAATCTCCTGATTAAACACCTGCTTATCAACAGAGTTCATTTGAAGAAACACACTTTTTAATTAATTTTCATAAATCATACGTTGTTGTGCATTGAAGAGTTCATTTGCACACACACATACACACACACACACACACACACACACACACATGCACATGCACACACACGATTTATGAACATTTATAGTAACACTTTAATTTAAATTCTATTATATATTATATTTAATTTTATTATTTTAATATAACAATTCACAGCATTTACTACAGGCGTACTACCTGCCTATTATTAAGATATGAACTGTTTATTAGCACTTATAAAGTATGATCTTATTCTTCATCCCTAATCCCAATTCCTAAACCCAATTAGTAACTATTAATAAGCAGATAATTAGTAGTTTATTGAGCTAAAAGTCTTAGTTAATGGTTTGTTAATAGCGTGAACTGTACATTAAAATAAAGTCTGACTGTTATCTGTTTTTCTAAATGAACTCTATGCTTTTTTGAGAAGCTGATATAATAATTAGCCAAAGTTTTGTGTTTTATATATGCACGCACGCCTACAGAGTTTGGATCCTGTAAAACATTTTGGACAATATTTATGATGAGTGCTGCTTTTCTTCTGCATGAGATTTGCCATCAGGCCTGAAGGATGTGTCTGTAAGGGCTGCTAATGGTGTGTGGGAGAGTTTGGTTGACAGAAATCACCAAGACTGACAAATCTCTGGTTATTCTGTGCGAAAAATGTCCTCATAAAGCAAAAGTTGCGATTTTGTGCTGTATATCGGCGTATGGAAGAAGAGAAAATGTAGGCGGGGCTTGATTATGTCCATGGGGAATTGATTGGAAAGTTGTGGTCTGCTATTGGTGGATCTCATGTGAGTGACAGGTTGACCCCGCATGTAAATATTAATTAATTATTTACATGCACTACTTAATATATGGCTGGGGTCAGAATGTGGGTTAGGTTTAGGGTTAGTTACATGTAATAATTCATTGTAATGGCGACACGGTGGCGCAGTGGGTAGCACGATCGCCTCACAGCAAGAAGGTCGCTGGTTCGAGTCCCGGCTGGGTCAGTTGGTGTTTCTGTGTGGAGTTTGCATGATCTCCCGTGTTGGCGTGGGTTTCCTCTGGGTGCTCCGGTTTCCCCCACAGTCCAAACACATGCGCTATAGGGGAATTGATGAACTAAATTGGCCGTAGTGTATGTGTGTGAATGAGTGTGTATGGGTGTTTTCCAGTGATGGGTTGCAGCTGGAAGGGCATCCGCTGTGTAAAACATATGCTGGATAAGTTGGCGGTTCATTCCGCTGTGGCTTAGTCCCTGATAAATAAGACACTAAGCTGAAGGAAAAAGAATGAATGAATGAATGTTTAATTGGACTGTAAAATAAAAACCAGCGGATGCCCTTCCAGCTGCAACCCAGTACTGGGAAACACCCATACACACTCAGTCTCTCGCTCACACACACACACACACACACATTCATACACAACGGCCAATTTAGTTCATCAATTCCCCTATAGAGCATGCAAACTCCACACAGAAATGCCAACTGACCCAGCCGGGACTCGAACCAGCGACCTTCTTGCTGTGAGACCACAGTGCTAACCACTGAGCCACCGTGTCACCCCGCGATCTGTTTAACAATAATAAATACTGAAAGTTTAGCATTTGTCATGTTTTTACGGCATGTTAATGTGAAATGTATTTTGTTTTTACCAATACCGTCCATCAGTCATTAGTACGATATGAGGATTAAAGTTAACATAAGTTCAAAAGGTCATAACTTATTTGATCATGTTCTAGTACATGACTTTTGGGGAAAGGTATGTACATTCAAAGAGTAATAACTTTACTTTTCACCTCCAAACACTGACTGATGTGTAGCTTGTAAAGGCTTGTAAAGACAGTGAACTAATCCAGCGGTGAACAAACACACCGCAGGCGCTTCTGTGCATTTGTGCTGAATGTGTAATCTTCAAACATCCATCATATGTGCAATCAATCCCAAAAACGGTTTCAATTTTGATTTAGGCCTCCAACAATGATGAAAATACATCATTTGAGACCAAAACAATTATTGCAACCTTTTCAGTTCCACAAATGCTAATTTCACATGCAAATCAGTAAAATCGTGTAACAGGTTAGCAAAGTGGGATGTGCTGGATTTATTGAAGTGTATCAGATTTATTCATGTGTGGAGATTTATTGGATTTATTCACTGCGATTGGAGACTTTAGCTCAAGCTTTGCACCTAAATACTCAAAAGTGTGTAAAAATATGCCGTTTAGTGATTATTTGTGTAAACCTTGGTCGGGTCATGTGATAAACTAACATAAAGAGTTGAGAATGAAGCTATGCATGTAACTGTATTGGATCCGTGCTGACAGTGTTCTATATTCATGCTTGATATTAATCAAACAACAAAATACTAATTCAGAATCCCTCACTGCTCTTGAGTGAAGGACTTTTGTAGATTTAAAGGGGTCCTATTATGCAAAAATGACTTTTATAAGGGGTTTAACCCCAGTTGTGTGTCAGCAGTGTGTGAATATCTCCAGCCTCTAATGGTCAACATGAATTAATTGTATTTGTTATAATCAGACTTGATAAAAACAGTCTGCAGAAACACTTTGATTGGCATTCTCCTGCTGTACGTGTCATCAGAGGGGGAAAGTCCCGCCCACTAGTGCCCATCTGTCCCTCATTAGCATACTACGTTTTTGAATCTGTTTTTGTGTTTGCTATTCTTGATGTTTAGTGTGTTACTTAAACTATTGGCTTAATTTGGACATTTGAGAATTAATGATTGGTGATTTTAAAGGGGACCTATCATGCCTTTTTAACAAGCTGTAAAATACGTCTCTGGTGTCTCTAGAGAGTGTGTGTGTGTTTCAGTTTGAGCTCAAAACACCACACAGATAATGTTTTCTAGCTCTCTGAAACTGACTCTTTCAGGCTTTGATCCTAACTGTGGCGTTTTGGTGACTGTCGCTTTAAATTCAAATGAGATTGTGCTCTTTTCAGACGAGGGCGGAGCTACACCATAGCTACACCTTTGCATTACCATAGTGACAGATTCAAAAACAGGACTAACTCCTGTCGCTGTTCATTTGTGCTTCATCTAAAACTCCACATCTATAATCCTCTTAGTCTATGCTGACATTATCTTCAGCAGCTCAAACACTCTAATGGCTAATGGACAGACGGCTGCTTCTCACTCAGGGCTCCTGTTTATGCTAATGAGGGAGACTAGTGGGCGTGGCTTTCCCCCTCTGATGATGTTAACAAAGGGTGAATATCAATCAAAGTGTTTCTGCGGAGGGCGACGCGGTGGCGCAGTGGGTAGCACGTTCGCCTCACAGCAAGAAGGTCGCTGGTTCGAGCCTCGGCTGGGTCAGTTGGCATTTCTGTGTGGAGTTTGCATGATCTCCCCGTGTTCGCGTGGGTTTCCTCCGGGTGCTCCGGTTTCCCCCACAAGTCCAAAGACATGCAGTATAGGTGAATTGGGTAAGCTAAAATTGTCCGTAGTGAATGAGTGTGTATGAATGTTTCCCAGTGATGGGTTGCAGCTGGAAGGGCATCCGATGCGTAAAACATATGCTGGATAAGTTGGCGGTTCATCCCGCTGTGGCGACCCCAGATTAATAAAGGGACTAAGCCGAAAAGAAAATGAATGAATGAATGTTTCTGCGGAGTAGTGTGATTATAACAAATACAATTAATTAACCGTTAGAGGCTGGTTATATTCACACACTGCTGACACACAACACCCTTATAAAAGTATTTTTTGCATAATAGGTCCCCTTTAAGATTAAATGTGTTTGTAATAATAGGCTAATAATAATAAATGTAAAAAAACTTTGAAGCCCCCCCCCCCCCCCCCCCCCTTATTTTTTTTCCGGGCTATGCATGTCTCCGGGCCCCTGTAAGTGCTAATGACTCCTGCAGCACACTCCTGATGGATGTGTGTTTATAAAGCTTATAGATAAGCACAGGTCTGCATTGAGCGGTGGTCCGGCGGGCAGTAAAACCCCCGGGCGCAGGTGATCTCAGCGTGCAGGTCTGATCTCGCCACATTCCCACACCTCTGGCCCCCATCCAGAAGCCCTTACAACATATCTGCCCTCAACTCTGACTGCTTTATTTACTCTGGAGGGAGATTTTCCCTGAACAACTCACAAGCCTGGTGTTTGGCAAATACACTCAGCGCATGAAATATGACCATGAGGCCAAATGAGGTGCATGTATGGATGATGAACTCATGTAGACACACAAGAGAGCGGGAAAATCTGCTGATTTTGGGTTACACTTTATAACAAAGGGTTAGGGTTGTTAGGGTTATCCTAACCTATCATGCAAAATCAACTTAAGAACTCATGTAGAAACACGAGAGAGCGGGAAAATCTGCTGAAGAAACTTGTCATTCAGGTTACACTTTATATTTAGTTAGAGTAGTCTTAACCTATGACTTTTGTAAGCTTTTGGACAGAAGTGTGTGTAGTATAGTGTGTCCACAGTCATACTGGAGTGAAGTAAACACAACAAGTCTCTTTTTTTAATTCCCTGACGTTAAAATAGGATCCAAATCCCAGTGATTTTGAGACCGAGTACAATGTGACAGTGCATTTTTCCCCGCCCACCAATATTGAATGACATATTAACATGTCTCCATAGTAACGCATATAAACATGTCCACTAGGCAGGATTTGCTAAGAAACTTTTAAAAGATCTGTTCAACTCCCTGTGATCAAACTCAAGAAGCAGTAAGTGCTATACTTTTGAGCTACGCTGGAATCATCACAGCTGTATAGTGAACACAACTATAAACGAGGACGCTTCAATCACACAACAGGAGTCTCGCTTAGTGGATGTTAATTCAGGTTAATTTTGTAGAGTAACTCAGCTATAATGATTGATATACAGCAGCACATTTAACTTGGTGGCCATCCTGACACATTTGACAAGAGAGTCCCTTTATTCGTCAGAGATCGCCACAGCGAAATGAACCGCCAACTATTCCAGCACATGTTTTACACAGCGGATGCCCTTCCAGCTGCATTCCAGTACTGGGAAACACCCATGCACACTCATTCACACACACACACACACACACACACACACACACACACACACACACACTCATACACTACGGCCAATTTAGTTGATCAATTCCCCTATAGCGCATGTGTTTGGACTTTAGGATTTTTTATGACTTTGGATTTTATGTTTTATATGGAAATGTTATATCGTAGGAAATATCGTTATGCCATGCATTGTGCCTGTTACAAAACATATTCTTCTCAGGAAAGTTTGATGAAATAAGCCTCAGATATTGAGCAAACGTAGAGGAATCCTGCATTCCTGCACAGTTCTGCGCACGCTGTGGGATAATAAATCCATCAAACTGGATTCGGCTCATCAATGCCAGGTTTCCGCTGGTTCTGATGAGTGTAGATGGCTGAAGCCAAACACTGGAGCACTGGGGGTCTGAGTGGACACACACACACACACACACACATATATATGCTTTTGTCTGTCGGCATGCTTGGGTTTCCAGTTTTGGTTTCATGCATCAGGGTACAGTGAAGGGTATGCTACTTATAACGTAAGGACGCTGACAACGGAGCTGAGGATCCACGTGCAGGTTTTATTAACCAAGAATAGTCGTGCAGGTGATGGTCAAACACAGGAACAAACAGTAGCATACAGGTAATCCAATATCGTAGTCAAAAAAACAGGCGAGTGGTCGGTACAGGCGGCAAAGAATCAATAACGGAAAACCAGGCAAAGACCAAACACGGAAGCTCTAGATAGGATAACGCTTAGCAATGCTACAATACAGTGAACAAGACTCAGCCCAGAGGTCTGTGTGCGTGCTGTGTAAATAGTCCTTGTAATCAGACCCTGAGCAGCTCCCAGCTGTGTGTGTGTGTAATCAGCGGAAAATACGGAGCAGGTGTGTGTGAGGTGCATGACAGGATTTGTAGTCCATATGGTGACAGGATTGTAGTCCGAGTGAAAGTGAATGATTCCCAGCCATCTACAAGCCTGGATCCCTGGTGATTGTGACACTTCTATGGTAAAGCTACACCAAATACTCGACGAATAAGTATAGATTGCAGTATATAAAATATTCGTAATTTAACCATTGTTGGCATTTTGTGATTATTGTATGCTTTTTTTGTTTCTAAAAACGTTCCTGTAAGTTATTATCAACATATCAACATAATTATTGAATGTTCTCAGAGCGTTTAAAACTTCAAGTTTTTTAGACAATGTCGGGGGTGGGGGGGTATTATTTATGGTTATAAATAATATCGTTATAAATTTTCCGACATTTATTGTTATAAATAATATAGTTATAATTTTTGGTCATTTATGGTTATAAATAATATCGTTATATATTTTTCATCATTTATCGTTATGAATAATATCGTTATAAATAATATTGTTATAAATTTTTAGTTATTTATTTATGTTATTGAATTTAATTATGGAACGTTGATCTTTCCTCCAACAACCTGATGTCGAAAAGTGAAATAATGATTCTGTTTATGCTTTCTAATAACCCAGCTAACATTTGTTTCGGTTCTAAAAACATTTCATAAACGTTCCTGTTAGGTTATATAACATTGTTTTATTGAACGTTCTCAGATCGTTTGTTAGACGTTAATGTTTTAACTATTGGGCTGTATTATAGTGTTATTCAAAACATTTCATTTAGTTTAAGTCTCATATTATATGTAAATATAACATTATATGTTATATGCAGTGGGTAGTGCTTTCGCCTCACAGCAAGAAGGTCGCTGGTTCGAGTCCCGGCTGGGTCAGTTGGTGTTTCTGTGTGGAGTTTGCATGTTCTCTCCATGTTGGCGTGGGTTTCCTCCGAGTGCTCCGGTTTCCCTATAGGGGAATTGATGAACTAAATTGGCCGTAGTGTATGTGTGTGAATGAGAGTGTATGGGTGTTTCCCAGTACTGGGTTGCAGCTGAAAAGGCATCCACTGTGTAAAACATATGCTGGATAAGTCAGCGGTTCATTCCGCTGTGGCGACCCCTGACTAATAAAGGGACTAAACTGAAAAGAAAATGAATGAGTTTCTATGGGCGGCGTGGTGGCGCAGTGGGTAGCGCTGTCGCCTCACAGCAAGAAGGTCGCTGGTTCGAGTCCCGGCTGGGTTAGTTGGCATTTCTGTGTGGAGTTTGCATGTTCTCCCCGTGTTGGTGTGGGTTTCCTCGGGGTGCTCCGGTTTCCCCCACAGTCCAAACACATGCGCTATAGGGGAATAACCTAAATTGGCCGTAGTGTGTGCGTGTGAATGAGAGTGTGTGGGTGTTTCCCAGTACTGGGTTGCAGCTGGAAAGGCATCCGCTGCGTAAAACATATGCTGGAATAATTGGCGGTTCATTCCGCTGTGGCGACTCCTGATTAATAAAGGGACTAAGCCGAAAAGAAAATGAATGAATGATATATGTTAAAGCTACACCGAACACATGCACTCGACTTCACTCGCTCTTCGATTTCGAGTTTTTCCAAACCTGTTTGAGTTTCATAATGAGTCCATTATAGGAAAAGCTGTGTAAGTCAATGGTTACTGGTTTTCATTTTTTGTTTTCAACAGTGAAGGACGAGTAAACTATTACATATTGGTGAACAATCCCTTTAATTTTGCATGTACTCCAGAAACAGCAGAACAAGTCGTATTCAAGTGTAAAGCTGTGAAATTCAGCAATATTTGTTTGCCTCTCGTTATGGTCCAGATACTGGTGTTGAGAGCATCTGCATGTCTACGTCAAGGGAAGATGTTTCCTCTTGAGCAGTGAAAGTTCAGTCCTAGCACCTGTGTTCATGCCGCGATTAGACATCATGTGATCAGACACATATCCTGACTCCTGGGGTCATCCTTAACCCATCAACACCTCCTCCTGACCTCCCATTAACCCACACCACAGGAGACACTTTCCCCCCAAAACAACCTGAGAAGAACATGAGAGCATGTGTTGTGAAAAGGAAAAAGCCAGTATGATACAGGGTTATTATAGTTTTGCATCTTTAAATTAGTTTTAATTTTGACTATATGTTTTAATTACATAAAATTGTAATAATATAATATAATTATCAATAATTACTTACCCTTAATACACAAATACACTTCACTGACACGATGACATCACCTATTTACTATATAACTCCGCACAGAAACGCCAACTGACCCAGCCAGGACTCGAACCAGCAACCTTCTCAGCCACCGTGTTGTCCAGTTTTAGTTTACGTTTATTAAAGTAATCCTGGTCCGATGATGCCACTCGGTCCAGAGAGCGATACCATATGTTGGATCACACGTGTATCTGGTAAATATTATTGGGAAATGACCATAGCCAAAACCCTTGGAGAAGCATAATGCAGAACAGAAGGCCAGTGCTTCAGTCATTATCTGCTGAATTAACCCCAATCAGCTTGAGGAGCGTCCAGACTTTAGGAGAAAACCCCAGAAATATGGAGGAAAGGACCATTCTTGAGCTCCTTCACTGATTGGATCATCTTGTACTGTACATGTGTTCTCAGAAATGTCTGAAGACAGAATCCTAAATGCTCCCTTATTTCTTGACTACAGGCTCTTTCCCATACATACTTATTTACATGAAGTCTGTCGTCAGCACACTATCAGTCAGACTCACACTGTGCGATTTTTGACCCCAGAGTTTGACATCACATATCCATGACACTTTCACTATCCCACATTCTGATTCCTCACGGCAAACATAAACAAACTGTAGCACCAGTTTTGCTCACACCTTAGAGTATATGTGAACCAGAAGTTGCATTTCAGTATGTTGACGCACCTCCAACTGAAATTGAATATTTAGCAGGGGCGGGGCCTTTATGTTGACGCACCTCCAGCT
>CAIGQV010000903.1:858982-873365 GCA_903798115.1 Danio jaintianensis
AAACTGAATATTGAGTAGGGGGCGGGGCCTTCATGTTGATGCACCTCCAACTGAAAATGAATATTGAGTAGGGGGCGGAGCCGTCATGTTGATGCACCTCCAACTGAAACACAATATTGAGTAGGGGGCGGGGCCTTCATGTTGACGCACCTCCAACTGAAACACAATATTGAGTAGGGGGCGGGGCCTTCATGTTGACGCACCTCCAACTGAATATTAAGTAGGGGAAAATAAAAGAAATCAGTTATTAGAAATTACTTATTAGAACTATTATGTTTAAAAATGTGTTTCTTTTTTCATTAAATAGAAATTGAGGGAAAATATACAGGAGGGCTAATAATTCAACCGTATATTTCTCACAGTGTGTGCCTTACTGCTCTGCAAGCTGCAGCAGAATCTGATTGCAGTTTTGAAGTCAGGATTTTATTTTCCCCAATATCTCATCAGAACACCGGTGTCAGGAATTATATGTCACGTGTTACAAGCTGACTTTATTCGCTCTTCGGTAAATATTCAAGCGCCGAAGCCTTCAAATGTGCATGGAGCATGTTATTAATCACAACCCCGAGGCTGTGGTGTCTCTCAAACAGCAAGTCTGTTATATCTCCGCAGTTTTGTCCCCCAAACGTCAGTCCGGATGACAGGTAGACGGTCCTGAGAAAGTCAAAGTGCCGCTGTCAGCTTCCTGATGAATATGCCCCGCTCGCTTTCAGCCGCATGCATATTCATCAGGCCACCGGGCGATTTCATTCCTAATTGTGTCCGCCTCTCAAGCCCTACGCAGACCCCCGTGGCATCATGGGACAGATGAGGGCATGTCAAAGCAAACGCCAGAGCATGTCAGGGCTGCTCTTATGGCTCAAACAGCACAACTTTATCCCGGCGCCCTGAGGGAAATCCCGTTAGCAGAGATCCTCCGTCGAGACCTTTACTGAACCCAGGCTTTGTGGAGTTTCACTGCTTCAAATTTATATCCAGGGTCAGACACAATCACTCCATATCTCTATAAAAAAAAACAGTGTGCATTTCTGAGTGTGCCTCAAACATGTGAGTGGGCTTGACAAACCACCTGTAGAAACACTCTTCTCTCCATATGCACCGCACACTTTACTTAAACTCCATCGTTCAAGGACTCAATATGGAAAACAATGTTTACATGTGAATGTTGACTGATTTCTAAACACAAGACACTATTTTGTTCTTGTCTAGAAAATGCTTCTTGATTTAAGAGTTTTGAGATATTTGGACTAGAAACAAGACTAAAACTCTTAGCAAGAAAAGCATTTTATTCTGCAGCCTCAAACAGCGACCCAACAATCCGGCAACGACGCTGTTTAATCTAAAGCACAGAGAAACAGTGGCATTAAATCAAGCCAAATGATGTATAGTTAGTATAGTTAGATTAGCGCTCCAGTATATTAGTTATGTATAGGTTTAAAACAGCTCTTACGTCCAGTGTTGTGTTCATATTTATGATTATGTTTATTTATAAGCAGCGTGGTCCTGCAAGACACCACATTTCCTTTACTGTATGTCCACACATGTAAAGGAATGACAATAAAACTCAGCTTAACATGAACTTGACAATGTTTTTGCTATTTCGGATTTATTCAGAATGACTTATATTCACTAAAAACTTAAACCATGAAATAAAAATATAATAACTTTATGAACTTTTATTTAAATACAATTAGATTCACTTGTTTGGTGAACAAAGCAAGTCTCTCATGTCATATATCTACTAAAAAAACCAAAATATTACTTTACAAACATATTAGGGTTAGTGAAATTAATATAAAAACTGAATAAATATATATTTACATATATTTAGGAAATAAATGGTCTGAGGATGGGCCTACTAGATCCTATCATTCATTCATTCATTTTCCTTCGGCTTAGTCCCTTATTTATCAGAGGTCACCACAGTGGAATGAACCGCCAACTATTCCAGCATATGTTTTACACAGCGGATGCCCTTCCAGCTGCAATCCAGTACTGGGAAACACCCATACACACACATTCACACACACACTCATACACTACGGCCAATTTAGTTCATCAATTCCCCTATAGCGCACTGTGGGGGAAACCGGAGCACCCACGCCAACACGGGGAGAACATGCAAACTCCACACAGAAACGCCAACTGACCCAGCCGGGACTCGAACCAGCAACCTGCTTGCTGTGAGGCCACCGTTCTAACCACTGAGCCACCATTCAGATCCTATCATTTGTAATATATTGGTAAAAATGGCGATATATAAATTTGACTTATTGTAATCATAATACATCTAATCGGTCTGTGCAATGAATCATTATAGGGATAGTTCACATTCTCCGCTGAATCGGGAGATAATCCTACCAACGTCTCGCCTCGTTATCCCCTTATTATCAACAATAACAGCGTTTTATGAGCTTCTCATTCATGGAAAGGCCACGCTTGAGCAGGCACCAGTGCTGACACCCCAGTATCCGCTCTTTACCCAGTGGGCTGCGCTGACCTCACTTCCTGTGGCAGAACACATACACTTCCGCTCAACCCCAGCGGAAAAACTTGAGGAACGGTATGGAATTCTGCTTCCTGTCGACTGTAATGACTCTCATAATTTGCACCATTGCGCTTTTATTTTTAGCCAGCGGGTCATCTGATTCTTAGACGCTCCCTTGTACAGATACAGATGTGTCATTTCTCAGCATTACATTTCAGGTAATATTCAGAAATAATCCAGAACCGAACCTGCGCTGGGTCACCTGATATGCAGAGTCTCCTTCTGTTGCACCGTCCACTGTCATCCGTCTAACTCTACCTAAGATTAACCACAGCGCGGGATTGTTTAACATAAGATAAGATTTTACACGGTCTTCTTCCTTGCAGTCTCCCTGAGGGAAGTCTGTGTTGCGTAGAGTAACCTCTACTTCTGTGGCAAATATAAGTAAGACATGTGCATTTACTGTTGAAGTCTGAATTATTCGTCCTCCTGTATATTTTCCCCCTACTTTCTGTTTAACGGAGAGCAGATTTCTTCAACACATTTCTACACATAATAGTTTTAATAGCTCATTTCTAACCACTGATGTCTTTTCTCTTTGCCATGATGACAGCACATAATATTAGACTGGATATTCTTCAAGACACTAGTATTCAGCTTAAAGTGACATTTAAAGGCTTAACTAGGTTAATTAGGGTAAAGTTAGGGTAATTAGGCAAGTCATTGTATAACAGTGGTTTGTTCTGGAGACAATCCAACACTAATATTGCTGAACGGGGCGAATAATATTGACCATAAAATGGCTTTAAAACAATTAAGAACTGCTTTTATTCTAGCCGAAATAAAACAAATAAGACTTTCTCCAGAAGAAAAAATATTAGAGGAAATACTGTGAAACATTCCTGAATCTGTTCAACATCATTTGGGAAATACTTGAGAAAGATTCACAGGAGGGCGAATAATTCTGACTTCAACTGTATATAGTGCATTTATCATGTATGGCCATATACAAGGGGTCACTAATCTCGGTCCTGGAGGGCCGGTGTCCATACCTGCCAATACTCCGCGGTTTTCCCATATTTCACACCCATCTCCCACAACCCTCCCGTTTTGGTATTTCTAGGAGTTTCACAGACAAATGCTGGACACTCAATTAGCCTACATTGCAGCTTGGGCAATGCTTGTCTTGATTGAGAAAAATGAGTGAGCCAGCAGGGGGCGCTCAACCTGCGGTCTCTGTGGGTCCTAATGCCCCAGTATAGTGAAGGGGACTCTATACTGCTCAGTGAGCGCCGTCTTTCGGATGAGATGTTAAACCGAGGTCCTGACTCTCTGTGGTCGTTAAAAATCCCAGGATGTCCTTGGAAAAAGAGTAGGGGTTTAACCCCGGCATCCTGGCCAAATTTGCCCACTGGTCTCTGTCATC
The DNA here is from genome assembly GCA_903798115.1 of Danio jaintianensis. Classification (NCBI taxonomy): domain Eukaryota; kingdom Metazoa; phylum Chordata; class Actinopteri; order Cypriniformes; family Danionidae; genus Danio; species Danio jaintianensis. Next base: position 862,897 of record CAIGQV010000903.1, read on the forward strand.
ATGGCCTCCTAACCATCCCCATATCATAATTGGCTTCATCACTCTGTCTCCTCTCCACCAATCAGCTGGTGTGTGGTGTGCGGTCTGGTGCAATATGGCTGCCGTCGTGTCATCCAGGTGGATGCTGCACACTGGTGGAGGATGAGGAGATTCCCCCCAATGTGTAAAGCGCTATGTGTGTCCAGAAAAGCGCTATATAAATGTAAAGAATTATTATTATTATTATTATTATTATTATTAAATGAAGAATTGGGCATCCATTTGATCTCCATATTAATCACCACTGGCATCAATGCATGGACATGTAGAGCAACTAGGCTTTGGACGTCTCCACTTCAAGTCCCAAATCTCAGACCTTTCCCTCTCTCTCTTTCTCCAACATCACTTCCAGTCTTACCTATCACAATAATGGTTAAAACAATCATCCGTTTTTTAGTCTATGATGAGCAGTAGTGATGTTACAGCAATCATGTTTGTGTGTTTCTTCACTCCTACAGGCTCATGGACGCCCTTCCGAAACACTTTTCCTCTGCCTTGAACATTTTGTGAAATGCATGTGACCCTGCGGTCCGAGGTGAACTAATAATGCATATACTGTGAAACACGCTTCCCGAGACGGATTGTATTGAAAAATGTGTTTCCTGGTTTTACTTGTGTTTCGCATCACCTCCCGACTGAGCGCCCAACACTCCTGTCAAACAACAAACCACACTGAGAATGATCTGGAAGCGTCACATGACCCTCAGAGATGGAGGATCCACCTGCAGAGCGGATGTCAAGAGTGAGCGCTCGGGTTCGAGGACACATCCTCTACATCTGGAGTCTCCACGAGTCACGAGAGGAGGAACTCACACTAATAAGGGAGAAATTGGCTATTACTTCATTTGGATGGTCCCTTTAATGCATTTCTCTGAACTGAAACTACATGCTAACTAATTCTCATTAGAGTAGAAGTAGACTGTTAGGTTAGAGTTATAATTATATAATAGTGCTTGTTATAAACGATGTATCTGTGCACTTCATTATTATGTTAACATTTATTTGCCTTCTTAAAATGTAATCAAATACAGTAACCCTGCCTGCCCATCAAAACGACTTTCATCAGGTCCTGGTCACATGGAATTCCTTTAGGGTGGAGCTATCAGTCATTTGGGGTGGGACTATCTGTCATTTAGGGTGGGGCTATCAGTTGTTTAGGGCAGGACTATCAGTCCTTTAGGGTGGGGTTGTCAGTCCTTTGGGGCGGGACTATCAGTCGTTTGGGCTGGGGCTGTCAGTCGTTTAGAATCAGAATCAAAAAGAGCTTTATTGCCAGGTATGTTCACACATACGAGGAATTTGTTTTGGTGACAGAGCTTCTACAGTGCAACAGAATTACAGAGACAGGACAAAAAACAGATAATAAATATATTTTAAAAATAAAAGTTGTAGTGAATGCGAATATACAAATTGACAAGTGTATGTACAGGAATATTACTATATACAACAGCAGCTGTTATGTGCAAATTGGCATGTAAAATATGTTGTTAAATAAGTGTTTGTGTATAAAAGTGTATAGCAAGCAGTGATGTTTGTTCCATAATTACTATCATCAAGTGTTCATGAGATGGATTGCCTGAGGGAAGAAACTGTTTCTGTGTCGGGCTGTTCTGGTGCACAGTGCTCTGTAGCGTCGACCAGAAGGTAAAAGTTCAAAGAGGCAGTGTGCTGGGTGTGAGGGGTCCAGAGTGATTTTGGCAGCCCTTCTGCTTGCTCTGGATAAGTACAGTTCTTGAAGAGTAGGGAGGATTGTACCAGTGATTCGCTCAGCAGTCCGAACTATTCGACGTAGTCTTCGGAGGTGGGATTTGGTAGCTGAGCTAAACCAGACAGTTATTGAAGTGCAGAGGACTGATTCAATGATGGAAGTGTAGAACTGTTTCAGCAGCTCCTTTGGAAGGTTGAACTTCCTCAGCTGACGAAGGAAGTACAACCTCTGTTGAGCTTTTTTGACAATGGAGTCAATGTGAGTGTCCCACTTCAGATCCTGAGAGATGGTGGTGCCCAGGAACCTGAATGACTCCACTAATGAATGACGCCCACTTAGGGCGGGACTATCAGTTCTTTGGGGCAGGACTGTCAGTCATTTGGGGCGGGCTATCAGCCATTTAGGGCAGGGCTATCAGCTCGTTGGGGCGTGACCATCAGTCATTTAGGGCGGGACTATCAGTCATTTAGGGGGGGGGCTATCAGCCATTTATGGCAGGGCTATCAGTTCTTTGGGGTGTAACTATCAGTCATTTAGGGTGGGACTATTAGTTCTTTGGGGCGGGACTGTCAGTCATTTAGGGCGGGGCTATTAGTTATTTGGGGTGGGACTCAGTCCTTTGGGGCGGAACTATGAGTCATTTAGAGTGGGGCAATCAGTTATTTAGGGTAGGGCTATAAGTCCTTTGAGGGTGGGACTATCAGTCATTTATGGCAGGACTGTCAGTCCTTTGGGGCTGGACTATCAGCCATTTAGGGTGGGGTTATCAGTTCTTTGGGGAAGGGCTATCACTCATTTAGGGTGTGGCTATCAGTTCTTTGGGGCTGGACTGTCAGCCATTTAGGGCGGGGCTATCCGTTCTTTGGGGCAGGACTATTAGTCATTTATGGCGGGGCTATCAGTCCTTTAGGGTGGGGCTATCAGTCCTTTAGGGCGGGGCAGGGTTTAGTGTCATCCCGAATGGAAGACTAACATTTATTTTCTAAACGGAAATTCAAACCATTTCCCAGGCGATGTATAACGGTTGCCAAATTAAACCACCAATTTTACTTGCAGAATCAAAAATAAATAAAATAACCCAACCTAAGAGTCCGATAGCTCTGCCCCTTCCGCTAAACTGTGCAAAACTGTGAGCGTTAAGCGCGTGAAGTGTCCAACATTACACACTTATCTTGTAGCGGTTGGATAAGTGCATCATCCGGGTATGTAAAGTGCACTTACTCTATTTAGAATTCTCAGTGTAAATGCACTACTTATACTATTTATACTACACAATGGCATAGAATAGTGATTAGGTATGCTTGAGTATAACAACGGAACTTGCGATCTTGTCTAACGATGGTTTCGAGAAACACGTCCGAGCTCAACCGTGGCGTTCCGCAAACATCTGTGTGCTTGGAAATAGTTTGATTTGGCCTTAAGACAGATCTTGAGTAAGTAATCCCATGCTTTCAGATGCGATGCCAAAACAAGGGTGTGTGTTTGCTGGCAGAGCTGCACCTTCGACCGGTGCTTTGATAATCATCTGTCAGAGCCGAGACGAGTCCACACACACATACACACTTCTCTCAGAATGTGTTGCATGAAACTATTTCACACTCGGTGTCAGAGTTGAGCTACGTCAACCAAATCCTCACTAATCTCAGCCGCCAGTCAAGCTTTACCTGACAGACACCAGTGCAGCGTTGACAAGTGTGTGTGTGTGTGTGTGTGTGTTTTTTCCCTCCGCCAGCATGCTGGAGACGTTTATTTGTGTTGCTCTTTGTTCACATGGATGTGCGGCGCTGAAAGGATTTCGATTGCCTGCGAAAATATTTAGAGCACAGCAAATATTTATGACACCGTTGATGGTGCGGAAACAATACGTACATTTGAGAACATTCTCAGGTAATCAAGCGTCACAAAACAAACACTGAAAGAAAAAGACGCAAGAGTAAATTTGGCAGATGATCTCAAAGGAAATCTGGCCGTATTTTTGGGCCATAGCGATGCGTCAGAGCCGTAAAACAATGGAGGTTTAAACGTGTGGGTGTTTTATGTAAAGATCCAGCTTAGGATGACCAGACTGAACTTTTAAAAAGCACTGTGGGAAAAACACTAGATACTCTTTGTCAGCACTTAAGGTCTATATCGCTGCGCCTCAGGATATCCCTTTCCTAGCAGGAAGTATCGCGTCCCGATCTGTTATTTTAATGGCACAGATACCAGTTTGTGGGTGTTTTGTGTGTTTGGTGCTCGTGAGGACACACAAACTATTGCTACTGATTCAAACTTACTTGTCTCGTTTCTAGTCCAAATATCTAAAAGTATTCTTAAGCAGACAAGCAGAACATGTTGTCTTGTTTTCAGAAATAATGAGTCAAAATGAAGTGAGTTTTTCCTTAAAACAAGCTAAATAATCTGCCAATGGGGGAAGCAGAATAATCTAGTTTTTCCTTTTGACATAAGAAATTTGTGCAAGACAATACAAGGACCTGTTTGCCTGAAATTAAAATAATAAGAAATGTTTAATTTGTATTGTTTCTATGTAGTGCGACAGTGGTTAGCACTGTGGCCTAACAGCAAGAAGTCTCGGCTGGGTCAGTTGGTGTTTCTGTGTGGAGTTTGCATGTTCTCCCCGTGTTGGCGTGGGTTTCCTCCGGGTGCTCCGGTTTCCCCCACAGTCCAAACACATGCGCTATAGGGGAATTGATGAACTAAATTGGCCATAGTGTATGAGTGTGTGTGTGTGTGTGTGTGAGAGAATGAGTGTGTATGGGTGTTTCCCAGTACTGGGTTGCAGCTGGAAGGGCATCAGCTGTGTAAAACATATGCTGAAATAGTTGGCGGTTCATTCCACTGTGGTGACCTCTGAAATAGAGACTAAGCCAATGGAAAATTAATGCATGAACTTTTAGATATTTAGACTAGAAACAAGACAAAAACTCTCAGTAAGTAAAGCACATTTCAGATAGTTGTTTGGATGCTCTCTCTTTTTCAGCACCCTGCCCTTCAGCTTGGCATAAGCAAAAATATGAACAGTCAAATCCTTTAATTGAAATCTCCAATTTTCTCTGCTGGAGGTGAATGAGACGTCAGATTTGGAGCAGGACCCAAAGGAGACCCAAAAAACCTGCTTTTCTCTCTCCATCTGTCCCGCATTCAGGATCAATAACCGCTCCATTTACCATATATCCCACAGCCAAACGCTAATGATGTGATGATAACTCAACGCTGAGATAATCTGGAGATAATCAATACTGCTGTGCATCATGACTTCAACTCATCCAGAGAGTATCGTTCACTACCTAAAACCCTACTTATCTAATCAAGAGTTTCAATCTTATATCATATTGATCCTGTTTTAAGAATACAATATGCAAGATCAGATTCTGTCAGATTATTAGGATTGTGTATCATTTTTTCTTACTAATTTACAAATTTAACTTTATCAATTTAAGACCAGCTTTGTATTTTTTATGACTTTATTTTAGCTGTAATCATTTGTTTTTTATTTGCATATTTAAAAAAAGGAATAGTCTCTCAATGGGGCAAGCAAAATAATGTTGCTTTTCACTTTGAAATAACATTATTCTGCTTCCCCCATTGGCAGATTATTTAGCTTGTTTTAAGAAAAAACTCATTCATTCATTTTCCTTCGGCTTAGTCCCTTTATTCATCAGGGGTCGCCACAGTGGAATGAACCGCTAACTATTCCAGCATATGTTTTACACAGCGGATGCCCTTCCAGCTGCAACCCAGTACTGGGAAACACCCATACACACTCATTCTCTCTCACACACACTCATACACTACGGCCAATTTAGTTCAATTCCCCTATAGCGCATGTGTTTGGACTGTGGGGGAAACCGGAGCCCCCGTAGGAAACCCACGCCAACACGGGGAGAACATGCAAACTCCACACAGAAACACCAACCGACCCAGCCGGGACTTGAACCAGCAACCTTCTTGCTGTGAGGCCACAGTGCTAACCACTGAGCCACCGTGTCGCCCAAAACTCACTAATTTTGACTCATTATTTCTGAAAACAAGACAATATGTTTTGCTGGTATGTTTTGCTGGTCTAGTTCATTAATGTATTCAATATTTTATTCTTGTCTAGAAAATGCTTCTTGATTTAAGAGTTTATAGATATTTGGACTAGAAATAAGACAAAAGTTATAAAAGCATTTTTTTGTAGTGTACAGTTTGCAAATGTACCTTTTTTCCCACAATCAGATACAAAATTTAAGACTTTTTTTTTTTTTAGATGTAATAATTTGCATATTTAAAAACAAAAGTCTCTTGAAGCACAAAATTCCTAAATCAAGAAGCATTTTATAGACAAGTCAAAACTACTGTTGTGTTTTCACAAATAAAAAGTCAAAAATAAGCGAGTTTCTTCTTTTAAAACAAGCAAAAATAATCTTGCCTTCATTATATACATAACATTTTTAGCTTTATTACTTAGCTTTGTATTTTTAAGAGTTTATTTTAGCTGTAGTAATTAGTTTTTAATTTGCATATTTAATAAAAATCACACTTATACTGTTATTTTTTTTTGCCCTAATTCTGACTCATTATTTCTGAACACAGCACTATATGTTTTGCTTGTCTAGAAAATGCTTCTTGATTTAAGAATTTGTAGATATTTTGACTGAAAACAAGCTTTTTTTTGCAGCGTAGGAACGACAGCCGATCATTTATGACACAAAATGTGACTTTATCATACACTTTTCTTCCTTCTTTTTCAGCCCACACTGCAAAAAATGCTTTTCTGTCTTGTTTCTAGTCCAAATATCTCAAAATTCCTAAATCAAGAAGCATTTTCCAGACAAGTAACAAATATTGTCTTGATTTCAGAAATAATGAGTCAAAATGAAGAGAGTTTCTCCTGAAAACAAGCTAAATAATCTGCCAATGGGGGAAGAAAAATAATAATGTTTTTCTCTTTGAAATAAGTTCATTAATGTATTCAATATTTTATTCTTGTCTAGAAAATGCTTCTTGATTTAAGAATTGTTAGATAATTGGACTAGATAATAAAAGCATTTGTAGTGTAAAGTTTGCAAATGTTTATAATTATGATCATACTTTAATGTTAATAATCATGACCAGCGTTCTATTTTAAGACCTTTTTTTAATGTAATAATTTGTTTTTAATTTGCATATTAAAAAAAACACTCTTGAAGTCAAAAAAATCATACATCAAGAAGCATTTTATAGACAAGTCAAAACTACTGTTGTGTTTTCACAAATAAAGTCAAAAATAAGCGAGTTTCTTCTTTAAAACAAGCAAAAATAAGTGTTTTCTGTTTATTTACAGGGAATTGCATTATGGGATGTTGATCTCTGCTCTGTAGAGTTGAATTTTCAACATCAAAAGTCGACAGTTTAAGTGACTTTTATTGACATTTTAGTCGTTTGGAATAATATAATGTGTAAGAAATAATATCTAGAGAAATAAGACTGTAAAGTAACAGTAAATGTGCTGCAGTTTATTACAAGGTTTCTGTAGTGTAATATACAACACCAACCCAGACAATATAGCACTGCAAACTATTACACATGTGCTCTTCTCAAGGTTAAAAGTTGTTGGAGGAAAGATCAAGATCCCAAAACGCAACTCAACAGCAGAAATAAACTGGGAAAATGAAAAGCTGAATCATAAAATACAGGAAACTGCTGATTTATGGTTATTTTTACAGTATAGTCAAGTGTTACAATCTTATTTGTAGACAAGAAAAAATCATATTGATGCTGTTTTAAGAATACAATATGCAAGATCAGATTGTGTATGATTATTAGGATGGCTTTAAGAGTATTTATATTTTTTCTTACTTAGTAAAATTTACAGTGCCAAAAAATGCTTTTCTTATTTAGGGTGTACTCACATTAGGCTATCTGAACCGTGCTGACCCCCATTTCCCGGTTCGTTTGACAAGTGTGTCAGTTGTTCACACTTGGCCCTGGCCCGGTTGGAAGAGATGTGCCAGAGCACGATTCGGTTGGGTGCGGTATGCTTGAAGTGTGAAGGTGTACTCACACTAGGCACGGTTGTCTTGAACCATGCCAAAGCACGATGAACTATTCCAGCATATGTTTTACACAGCGGATGCCCTTCCAGCTGGAACCCAGTACTGGGAATCACCCATACACACTCATTCACACACACACACACTCATACACTACGGCCAATTTAGTTCATCAGTTCCCCTATAGCGCATGTGTTTTGACTGTGGAGGAAACCGGAGCACCCGGAGGAAACCCACGCCAACACGGGGAGAACATGCAAACTCCACACAGAAACACCAACTGACCCAGCCAGGACTCGAACCAGCGACCTTCTTGCTGTGAGGCCACAGTGCTATCCACTGAGCCACCGTGACACCCCTCATTTTGACTCATCATTTCTGAAAACAAGACAATATTTTCTTGCTTGTCTAGAAAATGCCTCTTAAGTTTTTAGATATTTGGACTAGAAACAAGACAAAAACTCTTTTTCAGCTCATTATGATGCGGTTTGTCCTTGTACGCTGACATCATGCCACTAACAGCTAATCGTTGGTTGAGCACAGGGGGGATTTTAGCCTGGGTTTTCCAGCGTTATGAGCTGTTGCAACAAACACCACTTAAGCCCAGACTTGTGCTTCCTAAACAAGTATTTAATGCCCTCATTAAAGATATATGAAGCTGGTAATCAATAAGAGCTCTGGATTACAGCCTCATCTTCCATAGCAAAGGTGCAAATGTCTACATGATGTTTAACATGCAGGATTTCATACCGGGTTTGTAGACAGCCGAGCGCCTTGATCAATTACTCATGAGATAAACTTCAGCACTTTCAGAAGGGATTTCGGGAGAATTAATACCATTATTGGAGGATTGCTGGATCTGTTTTACACTCAGTGTTGGGAGAAATGCATGTGGTGTGAAAAAATGCTTTTCTTACTAAGAGTTTGTCTTGTTTCTAGTCCAAATATCTAAAAATGCTGCATTTTGTATAGACGAGCAAAAAATATTGTCTTGTTTTAATAAATAATATGCCAAAATTAAGTGAGTTTTTCCTTTAACACAAGCTAAATAATCTGCTAATGGGGTAAGCAAAATAATCTTGTATTTCCTTTTGACATGCGATTATTCTTACTCCACTGGCTGATAATTTTGCTTGTTTTAAGGAAAAAACTCACTTCATTTCTGAAATCAAGACAATATTATTCACTTGTCTAGAAAATGCTTCTTGATTTGAGAATTTTTGATATTTAGACTAAAACAAGACAAAAACTAAGTAAGAAAAAGCATTTTTTGCAGTGCATGTACACTCACCGGCCACTTTATTAGGTAGGGGGGAATCGGTCGGTCGGTCAGTCAGTCAGTCGGTCAGTCAGTCAGTCGACAGCAGCCTCTGGTGGATTTACGTGAGAACAGCAGGCATGAATGGCACTCACGAGAGAAGTTTGAGATCTGTAAAAGCGTACACAGTGACCTCTGGTGGATTCACGAAAACTAAAACTGCAAAAAAACGTACCTCCTGGGACATATTTGGTGCTCTCCAGAAATGTACACAGGGGTACGTTTTCAGAATGAGCCTGGGTTGGGCAAAGGTCAGGGCAGGCAGAAAACTATCACAATCCAAAAACAATACAAGAATCAAGAGCCAGACAGAGCAAACCGTGGGAACAAGGACATGGAACAATAATACTGAGGAAAGAATAAGTGTGTCTGTGGTGCTTAAATAGTCCAAGTAATCAGTGAGGATGATCTGCAGCTGTGTCTGTGAAATCAAGGGGTGATCTAGAACTGGTGTGTGAGTGCTGGGCATGATGGGATTTGTAGTTCGGTAAAGTGGCAGATATGTAGTTCTCCAGCAATCTGCAAACGCTAGATCGCTGGTGATCATAACAATATAAATTTTTGCTGTAACACAGTAATATAGCGCATTACTAATATTTTTACTAATAATATAATACTAATAATATCATTACTAATAATGCAAAAACACTTTTCTTACTCAGAGTTTTCTCTTGTTTCTAGTACCAATATCTAAAAATACTTAAATCAAGAAGCTTTTTGTACAGATGAAATAATTCATAAGTATATTCAGAAATAATGAGTCAAAATTAAGCGAGTTTTTCCTTAAAACAAGCAAAATAATCTGCCAATGGAGTAAAAAAAATGGCTTTGTTTTCGCTTTGAAATAAGATTATTCAGTTTAATGCAGATTCTGATGATGTTTTGGCTCATGGTTGTATTGTGCATTGAAACGCGGCACAGAAATGAGATGATGATGCTCTGTTAAAGTTTTAGAGTAATTCAGTTCTGCTCTCCAAAGGCCGCCCTGAGGCTCCCGCACCTGTTAAATGTTTATACTGCTGTTAAATATCTTTCAGAAATCCATTTTTATCTCTGCAGATGAGCAGTGAATCAGTGATAAAGAGTCCATCAAGCTGTCGGCACGCCTGTAAACACTCACTCACACTGCTGAATAATACAGGCTGAGCGCGTACACACACACACACACACACACACGCACACACACACAAACACACACACATATACACATATGCATACACACACATATACATACACACACACACACACAAATACAAACACATTATACACGTACACATATACATACACACACATATATATATATATATAATGTATGTGTGTGTGTATATGTATGTGTGTATGCGTGTGTGTGTGTGTGTATGTATATGTGTGTGTATGCATATGTGCGTGT
>CAIGQV010000903.1:873375-888372 GCA_903798115.1 Danio jaintianensis
GTGTGTGTGTGTGTGTGTGTGTGTGTGTGTGTGTGTGTATACTGTATGTGTATGTGTGTGTTTCCGTGTGTGCATATTTGTGTGTCTGTATCTGTGTGTGCATGTGTGTGCGTGTGCATGTGTGTGTGTGTGTACGTTACACACTTAAAAAGCATGGCCGCTTGACATGAAGAAAGAAATCCTTAGGTCAGTTTCAGAACTTGTTAATATTTCATCCTGCATAGTTGTATAATGACTTGTATTGATTTCTCATTTCTTATTTATGGCGTCTGGTGCCACAGTAAATGCTAATCAGACCCTGAGTTTGGCTGTTTCTGTTACAGTGATGATCTGAAAGTTCACAGCAGATATATTTACAGCTCTTCAAACTCACATCTGCTGTCTTCACTGCAGGTAAAAGAAATATATAATGTTGGTTTTAATCTATGTGAATCTGTGTGAGATGAAAAACTCATATCAGTAACTTCTGAAGCATAATTTGGTCAGCGATTCATAACTGAGTGTGTGTGTGAGTGTGTGAGATTTGATCAAGTGTTTACATGAGGCTGTTTTTTTGTTTCAATCTCACTCCTCCACTTTAATGTCACTGCATTCGTGTGTGTGTGTGTGTGTGTGTGTGTGTGTGTGTGTGTGTGTGTGTGTGTGTGTGTGTGTGTGTGTGGTGGAGAGAGTGTGTGTGTGTGTGTGTGTGTGTGTGTGTGTGTGTGTGTGTGTGAGGTTGCATTAAAATGAATGAAGCAATAGAAAATGAAACTCTCTCCATGCCGCTCATGTGGCTTTAATTCATCACATATGACTTGTACTAAAACAGCATTTAATGTAATCTGATCACAGATTCAATGCAGGATTTATGAGTTCTGAGATACGGAGAGGAGAGATGACCAAATCTGTAAAAATATCCCTTAATTAGCAGTTTTCCCTATTTTCTGATTCATGTTTTTATTTTGACCCATTTATTGATGCTTTTGATTTGCACTATGGGATCTTAATCTTTCTTCCGACAACTTTTAACCTTGAAAAAGCGACTTTTATGAACATTTGTAATAGTTTACAGTGATATATTTCCTGGGTTGGTGTTGTATATTACTCTGCAAAAACTGTCAGTATTCTACACTCTTATTTCTCTATATATTATTTCTTATATTATTTTAAACTACTAAAATGTCAATAAACGTCTCTTTGTTAAACTGTAGAGTTGAATTTTCATCATCAGAAGTGGACAGAGCAGAGATCAACATCCCATAATGCAGTTCACCACCACAAATAAACACAAACACACAAAATACAGAAACTGTTCATTAACTGTTCATTACAGTGTATTTTATCAGTAGCCCCTCCTCTTTATAAACAGCCTCTCCTCTTCATCAGTATTCCCTCCCCTTTATCAACAGCCCCTCTTCTTTATCAACCACCCCTTCCCTTTACCAGTAGCCCATCCCCTTCACCAGTATCTCCTCCCCTTTATCAGTAGCCCCTCCCCTTCATCAACAGCCCCTCCTCTTCACCAGTATATCCTCCCTTTTATCAACAGCCCCTCTCCCTCACCAGTTTCTCCTCCTCTTTATCATTAGCCCCTCCCCTTCATCAGTACTCCCTCCATTTATCAACAGGCCCTCCCTTTCACAAGTAACCCCTTCCCTTTTACCAGTAGCCCCTCCCCTTCATCAGTACCCCCTTTTATCAACAGCCCCTCCCATTCACCAGTAACCCCTCCCTTTACCAGTATTGCCTCCCTTTTACCAGTAGACCCTCCCCTTCACCATCCCCTTCATTAACAGCCCCTCCCCTTCATCAGTACCCCTTCCCTTTGATCAACAGCCTCTCCCTTTCACCAGTAGCCCCTCCCCTTTACCAACAGCCCCTCCCCTTCACCAGTTTTTCCTCCCCTTTTTCAGTATCTCCACCTCTTTATCAGTAGCCCCTCCCCTTCATCAGTATCTCCTCCCTTTTATAAACAGCCCCTCCCCTTTATTAACAGCCCCTCCCCTTCATCAGTACCCCTCCGTTTTATCAACAGCGTCTCCCTTTCACCAGTAGCCCCTCCCCTTTACCAACAGCCCCTCCATTTCACCAGTTTCTCCTCCCCTTTATCAGTATCTCCACCCCTTTACCAGTAGTCCCTCCCCTTCAACAGTATCTCTCCCCTTTTATCAACAGCCCCTCCCCTTCATCAGTTTCTCCTCCCCTTCACCAGTATCCCCTCCCCTTTATTACCAGCCCCTCCCCTTAATCAGTACCCCTCCCTTTTATCAACAGCGCCTCCCTTTCACCAGTAGCCCCTCTCCTTTACCAACAGCCCCTCCCCTTCACCAGTTTCTCCTCCCCTTTATCAGTATCTCCACCCATTTACCAGTAGTCCCTCCCCTTCATCAGTAGCCCCTCCCCTTTATCAATAGACCCTCCCCTTCACCAGTATCTCTCCCCTTTTATCAACAGCCCCTCCTCTTTATCAGTATCCCCTCCCTTTTATCAACCGCCTCTCCCTTTCACCAACAGCCCCTCCCCTTTATCAGCATCTGCATATTTAAAGTGCACTTATTCTTTTTATAATGTTCAGTGTGAATGCACTACTTATACTATTTATACAACAGATTGACATAGAATAGTGCATGAGCGTGTGATTTGGGACGCATCTATATTTATTGATATGTAAAGCAAATCACCTCATCATTCCCCTTAACTCCTGCATTAAGGAGTATTTTTGCTGCTGCTCTGATTTTCTCTGCATATTGAGTTCTTCATTTTATCTCTGCCGTGCGCTTGGCCCTTTAATTACCGCTTGCAGCTATATTTTATGTATGTTTACAGTTCTTAAAGGCACAGTGTCCTCAAAAAATGTAAATGGGTCTTGTTTTATGGATGCCGCTGATAAAATATTCTCTCACAGATATTTTGTCTGCACTCTCGTAGGGCCGTGTGTGCTTTATTGATATCTCAGTTGTACATATAATTTGGCTACGTGTCTCCTCGGAGAACAAATCAGTTTATGCCAGCTGAATATTGCTTGTTTTTTTCTGATCCATTATCATCAGCGCGAGTCCTGTGGGGCGTTTGGTTAACACATTAAACAGTCTTACAGGCGTTTGGAGGCAAGTGGAATAAAGCCTCATATTTTAGTGCTGACGGCCACAAAAAAAACCCAATGACAGATTATTCCACGTCATTGCTTTACATGCCTTGTGGCACCAGATGAAAAGGGGTTATTCACTTAATTCAGACAGAATTTCCATATTATTTTGATGTCTGTGCACTGATGCGAACGCCGAGGATGAGTTTACATGGGTGCATCGGACCATAGTCCACAATTACTCCAGTCTGCCGCTGTTGTGTGTTTGGCTGCTCTGAACTAAAACTCTGAAAACTACACACAGACTAGCCATTTCTACAGGAGTCATCAGTCTTTCCATTACAGGCTGGTTAAACTGATTCCCAGGGGTACATTTTTGACATTTATGAGGGAAAAGTTCCAAACCTGTGCATCATCTTGGGAAAACTCTTAAACGTTTTCAATAGATGCAACTAGAATAATAGGACTACACTGCAAAAAATGCTTTTCTTACTGAGAGTTTTTGTCTTGTTTCTAGTCCAAATATCTCATTCCTCTTTCATTTTCCTTCGGCTTAGTCCCTTTACTCATCAGGGGTCGCCACAGTGGAATGAACCGCCAACTTATCCAGCATATGTTTTACACAGCGGATGCACTATTGCATCTATTAAAAACAATTATAATGTTTAAAGCATATACAAATAATAAATATAGTAAAAATAATATGAACAAACTCAAAGTGGCGTTTAGATGTAACACAACTGTATGATTTATCCATATTTGACCCAGGGTTAGGTTACAACAACCCAGAAGTTTTTAGAGTGTATTCTAATTGCATCTTTTAAAAACAAATATAATGTTTAAAGCATATAAAAATAACATGAACAAAACTCAAACATTAAGACATTATAATTTGAACGACATCTATGCTTATGTTAGTCTGTTTTTCATTATCCTGAGGTCTCCATAATCCTGGACCAGGCCGTATCCTGAGCAGATGCCGTGGTGGTCATGGAGGAGTGGAGAGCATGAGACTGATTCCTGGAAGACCCCAGTGACAGTTAACAACAGATACTTTCACTCTACTTGCACTACATTTTTTGGCAAGTATTGGTACTTTTACTGAAGTATGATTTTTCAGTACTCTTTCAATTCAATTCAATTCATCTTTATTTCTCTTGCGCTTCTACAGTGTAGATTGTGTCGCAGCAGCTGAACAGAGACGTTCTAGTAAACTGAAACAGTGTCAGTCCAGTGTTCAGAGTTGAAGTTCAGTTTAGTTCAGTTCAGTGTGGTTTAATCTTCACTGCTGAAAGTCCAAACACTGAAGAGCAAATCCATCCATGCGCAGCTCCACAAGTCCTGAACCAAGCAAGCCAGTGGAGACAGTGGAGGAACAAACTTCACCAGTTGACCAAAGAGAAGGAAAAAACCTGGAGAGAAACCAGGCTCAGTTGGGCACGACCATTTCTCCTCTGGCCAAACTTCCTGTGCAGAGCTGCAGTCTAGGTGTCGGAGGCTGGAGAACGCTGGACGTCCATCCTGGAGAAGCTGCAGGTGTGAGTAGGTCACCGGCTGGTGTTCAGGCTGGCCCACGGGATCAATGCGGAGACTCGTCTGTCACTGGGGTCTATCAGGAACCAGTCTCATGCTCTCTGCTCCTTCATGACCACCACAGCATCTGCTCAGGATATGGCCTGGTCCAGGATTATGGAGACCTCGGGATAATGAAAAACAGACTAACATAAGCGTAGATGCCGTTGAAATGATAAGGTCTTTCCACTACTCAAGAAAGAAAAGAGCTGGTAAAGTTCCTCCAAACTGCACTAACAGAGCTTGTTTTGTTGTCTCTCGAAGCCGTGCAGATGTTGTGGCTTGCAGACAGCATTCGCTTGCTCTTTTTTAACACACTGAAGGATGAAATGCGCATTGCCGTCTGTCATTTCTCCAGAATATCCATTAGACAGAAGGCTTTTTAAATCTCAGGCCCTGATCTCGCTGTCATTTGTGGGAAAGGCCAATTAATTCCAATTAACGACAAATGTAAAAGCTTCTGGTTTGAGATTTTACGAGCACAAAGAGGGCTGACGTGTGTGTGTGTGTGTGTGTGTGTGATGATGATGATGATGATGATGATGCGTGTAGGACACTTGTGTTGCTTGAAGGATGTTTGTTGTTCTGGATCAAACCTCATTAGAAGATCTGAAGACTAGACTGAGCAGTAAACCCTTAACCAACCCGTCTGCTACTGGGAGGAAACATCAAACCGTTTCTTTAGACGTCTAGTAGATTGATAGATCTAGGTGTTTGAATGTGTTTCATCTCGGTTGAGTGTGTGTGTGTGTGTGTGCGTGCGTGCGTGCGTGCGTGCGTGCGTGCGTGCGTGCGTGCGTGCGTGTGTGTGTGTGTGTGTGGATATGTGTGAGTCTTATTGTGTGTGTGTGTCAGTGCGTATGTATATTAGTGTGTTTGTCTGTATGTCAGTGTGTGTTTGTGTGTGTGTGTGTGTTTGTGTGTGTGTGTGCGTGTTTGTGTGTCTGTGTGCATGCATGATTGTGTGTTTATGGTCGTGTGTGTGTGTGTGTATGTAGGTCAGCGTGAGTTTCAGTGTGCATGCGAGTGTGTCAGTAAGTATGCGTTAGTGTGTGTATGCATGTGTGTCAGTGTGCATGTGTGCATGCATGATTGTGTGTGTGTGTGTGTGTGTGTGTGTGTGTGTGTGTGTGTGTGTGTGTGTGTCTGTGTGAGTGTCAGTATGCATGCATGTGAGTGTGTGTCAGTGTGTATGCCTTAGTGTGTGTGTTTGTTTGTGTGTGTGCATGTGTGTCTGTGTGATCACTGTGTGTGTGTGCATGCATGATTGTGTGTTTATGGTTGTGTACATGCGTTAGTGTGTGTGCATGTGGACGCATGATTGTGCATGTGTGTGTCAGTGTGCGTGTGTGCATGTATGATTGTGTGTGTGTGTGTGTGTGTGTGTGTGTGTGTGTGTGTGTGTGCGTGTGTGTGTGTGTGCGTGTGTGTGTGTGTGTTAGTGTGCAGACATGTGAGTGTGTGTCATTGTGCTTTTATATTTGTGTGTGTGGGTTTGTGTGTATGTCAGTATATGTGAGTCTGTCATTGCGCATGTGTGTTTGTGTGTGTTTGTGTGAGTGTCAGTGTGCATGTGTACATGCATGATTGTGTGTGTGTCAGTGTGCATATGTGTGTGTGAGTGTTTGTCTGTCTGTGTCAGTGTGTCAGTGTGCGTGTGCATGTTAGTGTGCATGCATGTCAGTGTGCGTGTGTGTGTGTGTCAATATGTGTAAATGGTATTGTGTGTGCGTGTAACTGTGTGTTTCAGTGCATATTGGTGTGTGTAGGAGTGTTGTGCTTGCATTTGTGTACATGCATTTGTGTGTGTGTGTGTGTGCGTGCGTGCGTGCGTGTGTGTGTGTGTGTGTGTGTGCGCGTGCGTGTGTGTGTTTGTGTGCGCGCATTTGTGTGTGTTTTTGTGCGTGTGTGTGTGTGTGTGTATGTGTGTGGGTGAGTGTGCATGCATTTGTGTGTGTATGTATATGACAGGTGAAGCTCAGTATCAGTGTAGTGCATTCTCTTCTTCTGAGTGTGTGTGCAGCGTCTGGTGTGTGTGTAATGGCGTGTGCGCGTCTGGCCTAATAATGTGCTTTATGCTGGAGGCTTGCAGCGGGTCTGTGAGCTGCGCTGTTGTCGGACACGGCCGAAACAAAGGCTGTTTTGTTGAAGGGGAAAAGGTTCAAATGAACGTCGGCCCTAAATTATTGACAGCGAGACGTTCCCTGGAGCCGTGAGTAAATGAGCGCTGTCACTGTTCACATGCTGTCACTGCATTAAAGCAGCCGCACGTGGGCCATAAAGAGAGGCCGCTCACTCGCAGACTCTTCTGAGGCAGGTCAGCACTCCTGATGGGTAGTTAAATACAGAGAGAGACCAGTTAACCTCAACACTGCTGCAGATCCTCCATGCAGTTCTCTGTGGCCATTCTTCAGTTCAAGAGCTCAGAACTCAAATGATGAGAAACTGAATGTTTTCAGTCACGTGAGGTGTACGGAGATCTGGCGGGCAAAAAAATAATGGGCTGTAATGGCGGGTACACTGGGATCTCCATAGAACCGCAACACAAACCGGTCATATTTCCATCTGTTTCAAGCGACGAATGTTTGGATCACATATAAACAGATATCAACTGAATAATTTGCTGGTAGGAAAAAATCTATGAGAAACTAGTGATGTGGGAGACTACTGATGACCTGTGTGACGCTAGTGATGACCTGTGTGACACTAGTGATGACCTGTGTGACACTAGTGATGACCTGTGGGAGACTACTGATGACCTGTGTGACACTAGTGATGACCTGTGGGAGACTAGTGATGACCTGTGGGAGACTACTGATGACCAGTGGGAGACTAGTGATGTCCTGTGGGAGACTAGTGATGACCTGTGGGAGACTAGTGATGACCAGTGGGAGACTAGTGATGACCTGTGTGACACTAGTGATGACCAGTGTGACACTAGTGATGACCTGTGGGAGACCAGTGATGTCCTGTGGGAGACTGCTGATGACCTGTGTGACACTAGTGATGACCTGTGGGAGACTAGTGATGTCCTGTGGGAGACTAGTGATGACCTGTGTGACACTAGTGATGACCAGTGTGACACTAGTGATGACCTGTGGGAGACCAGTGACACTAGTGATGACCAGTGGGAGACTAGTGATGTGCTTTGAGATACTAGTGATGTTCTTTTAGAGATTTGGCTATTTTGTTGCACCTTAGTAAAACACTGTTCTACTCGCATAGTAGAGCAAACTGACATTCTTTCAGAAATTGAATCATGATTAAAACATTTCTGTAAACAAAATCAAGTCATTATAAATTGTCTAGCTTGCACTGTAGAGCTATGTTATATTCATTTACTGTTCAAGCTGCAGAAAATCATTAAAGTGTAGTGCTGCCAAACAACATTTGCACTCTTTGGTGTTTGGTGTGTTTTTGAGGTCATTTTTGATGGAGTAGACATGACATTTGACCACTGAAGATGCAGATCAGACAGAGTAGATGAAGGAAAGTTGACAGAGGGACTCTTGGATTTCCCTTTAATAAAGCCACATGTGTTTCGTCTGCTCACACTAATCACGGCGTGGTCCATTAAGGGCTCTTGGTAGAGTGTATGAACCCCTGCTATTAAAGGCTCGATCTGCAGCGTCAGCTCGGATGTGCACATGAGTGTAAGTCAAACCCCCCAAACGCCTTCAGAGCATCTCTGAGGCCACAATAACCATCATCAGTTAAAGCCAACAGATCCATTACACGTGCCTCAGCCCTGCATTACTATAATATCATCAATTCCCAGAGTGCCGCGGCCCATTCCGCAGCCTATCAATTATTAATACGCCACCTCACGGCTAATGTTTGCCCTGAATTATTTAAATGTATCTTCATGTATCAATAAACATAAATGTTAAACAAAGACTTGCAATGAAGACACTGAATAAGGGAAGTTTATGGGATGCTTTGTATCGCCCTCGGTGACTAATTGACGCAATATGCCTTTTATGAGGCAGAGAAAGGATTTGAAAAAAGTTATTTATCCCGCTGAGGATACGAATGTTGGGCGGATGTCCATTTCTCCGAAGTGGTTTTAATCAGTTTTGTGCCGCATGATGTGATGTGAACTCACCCACGGCTCTAAGTTCATCATCCCAGCTAACAAATGCATGTTCTAGAAGCATTGCGGAACAGTGATTTGCAATGTTTCTAAATGTGACTTGGTACAATGTCGGCGCAACGTTCTCCAAACCTTATGTTTCCTCACAATATAGCATTGTGATCTTCAAATCACACTATTTAGGATATTAAAAGTTTCTAATGTTCTCATTTGTTCAGAATATATTATCAAGAGAACATTCATCAAGTAAAAACAAAATCATATGGATTTTCTTAGCATGCTGCTTTAAGAGCATTTTATCAACGTATTGGAGAATGCATATCAGTTATCAAGAATGAGTGACATAATAAGAAATCTTTGGTTCATTGAAATTAAATCGCAATCACAATTTAGCAAAGCTGCGATTGTCAGGAAAGCACAGTGCTGCGATCAGTAGCAAATCTCCATCTGAATGCCAGAGGGCGCTCTCATGCGGAAACTCCAAACACCCCTGAAGAAGAAACCCAGGAAATCCCCATAGCATTGTATTACACACAGAAGATTACACTGCTTTTATTAATTCAACATGACTACAGAATCATCTCACAAAAGGGTTTCTTTCAAACACTTGACTGAAGTAATGAAGTGAGTTTGGAGTAAAAACATTATTATAAATGGTATTTTCATGTGGAGGGTTTACTATGCAGAGTTGTAGTAGCGACGCAAACACTAGTCATTATCACCGAACGATTATCTTGATTTTATTATTTTAACATTAAATTGATATTTGATTTGATTTGAACGCTATTTTGCATAGCTTGTCAGTGAACTACGACTGCTGCTCCAACTGAAATCGCTTGCTGGAGGTCAACTAGAAGTGGCTTTGCTAACAGAATGTGCATGAAAATTGCCTTCAGTTAATCTCCCGGCCCAATTAACAATGTTTCACATTAATATAATCGCTATTACAAAACCTTTTTTGTTGTGAGAGCTGATTCGGTGTTCATTTGTTTGATATATACATATCAAATATACTATTCACTATGAGTGTTTTATGAATATTATTTTAACATTTACATCTGCATTTCCAAATATTGTGGGAAAACATGTTATGTGAGGATCCCCCGTATGGAGAAGGGAAATGAAAGTGTCTGTGAGAGGTTCAACCTGTTGAGAGAGGTAATGAACGGCAGCTCTGTTCGCTCTGCGCCGAAACACAGAACCATCCCACTCCAGCTCTTGACGGATGGGTGAAAACATTGGAAAGTCACGCTCGCCCCAGTAAAAACACTCTCCGGGCCGTTATGAATGACCTGCTGGAGAACAAACAGTGCAGGACAAGCTGGATCTGCCTCAGTCTGCTCCATTTCCAGGCAGGAATGAGGGAATTCCCTGGTCCCAGAGACGCTCCGACGGAGGAAATGATGGAGCGCTGCGTGAGAGCAGGAATGATGCTGGTAGTCGGAGTGCTGGTATTCCTCAATACCCACAGACCTGACAGCCAAAACCAAACTTGGAGCTTCAGTGCAAAACAACATCTGCATAATCACCCTCTATGGCCTCCTTCACACACTCAGTATCTGACGTTCAGAAAACTCAACCAGACTCACGACTTTCTGAAACACTCCCAACAAATCTTTTTGTTGCCATTAAACAAAAGTTTAGGTTGTTCTTTTTTTCACTGTTGTGATGTACATCCACTTGAAATGGTCCTGAAATTAGAAAAAATGTAAGGTGGTGCATCACTTTGTTCTTTGGGAACTGATCAGATTGTTGACAGATGGACTTTGCTAACAAAATTAAGGAAGATTGATGAATGGATGAATTCAGAGCAGAAACGAGACACCACTAAAGAGCTGATAGCCCTGACCTAGAGGACTGATAGCCCCGCTCTAAAGGACCGACAGCCCCGCCCTAAGACCTGATAGCCCCACCCTAAATAAATGATGGCTCCGTCCTAAAGGACTGATAGCCCCGCCCTAAGAACTGATAGCCCCACCCTAAAGAATTGATAGCTCCACCCTAAAGGACTGATAGCCCCGCTCTAAAGGACCGATAGCCCCTCCTTAAGAACTGATAGCCCCACCCTAAAGAACAGATAGCTCCACCCTAAAGAACTGATAGCCCCACTCTAAAATACCGATAGCCCCGCCCTAAAAACTGATAGCCCCGCCCTAAAGAACTAATAATATTTTCACCATAAAGGACTGATAGCTCCGCTCTAAAGGACCGATAGCCCCGTCCGAAGAACTGATAGCCCCGCCCTAATGAACTGATAGCTCCGCCCTAGAGGACTGATAATCTCAGCTTAAAGGACTGATAGGTTCACCCTAAAGGACTGATAGCCCCAACTGCACACGATGCAATGCCACGATATTCGATAAAAGGTTTATTTTCCATGTTAAAGTGAGTTTTTGTCCTAGCCATCTGCGACAGCGATGCACAGAATTTCCATTTTAGAAATGCTTTCTATTTCTGCGATGTTGCAGCAGAACAACAGCATTAACTCCTATGAGAATGATCACCTCAGGTACTGACTATGTGCTTATTCATTGTTAAATGCTGCCATTTTACGTAACATTTACTACTGAAAGCAGCAGCAGATCCCCTCAGATCTTAAAAATAAAAGGAAAATGAAAGTCAGAACTGTGACTCCAACAACATCAGTCACTCAGTAGCCTATTAAACTTTTTAAATATATATTAATAAGATTATAACCCTTACCATTTCATTGGGAGTGCAGGGGCTGGCTGGTATTTAAATGTTTCTGTTGTGTCGCGTCGCGTTTGGTGCAAACAGATAAGTTGATTGCCCTTTGTCACGTTGCGTGTAGTTCAGACTATTGATCTCCAAGAGAGTTCAGTAAACACTTGTCACTACATTGTTTATTTCCAAAATGAAGCATACTGTGACAATCCAGACGTGCGTTACGTCAATTGGAAAACACCCCCCAGGACCATAGTACATGATTTCATGATTTCATTTCTGGTATCGCTTTATCTTGATGGTCTCTAATGCACATTGTCTGCTTAAAATCTGCTGACACTGCTCCACCAACAGACATTTAACTAGGAAACTTTGCACTATACTGTACTGCACTGCTCAGTGGAAGTAAGGCATTAAACAGAGAGCGCACTGCATTCATTCATGTAAAATGTTCATTTGAACATTACCAAACAAGCTCTCCGGTGTCAGGGAATGACTGTAGAGTTGTGAATGATGGTGTTTTCTCCTCTGTCGAGTTGCACAGGCACAGATTGGTTCAGAAGAGTCTCAGAAACCCTCCTGAATTTGAGGATTGTGATGTTTCACAGTTCATTAAGCGGCTGATGTGACGCTGGAGAGAGCTGGTGGCTGTTTGCCAGGTCACACACAAACAAACCCAGCTTCAATTATCCCCGTTTGTCAGGACAGCTGCGAGTCTGCGATACAGTTCAGATGCTGAGCGTTTACACACAGACTTCACCTAATGGCTAATGCCATCAGTAATGCTAACCTGACGATACGTACAGTCGAGCTGAGCAACAGTGATCCTACAGCTTTGATCAGCTCCAGCTATAGAGCATTAGCATATTTATTCACAACAAACAATTCAGCCATTATTCTCTTTCATGTGTTGGTGTTGAAGTGAATGTGCGGTGGTAGTGCTGACCGCCGCTAACACGCCTGGAGTGAAGACACCGCATTAATATTTCAGTTCCTCCTATTGAGGGAAGTGCTAAATATCCTGAATATGGAGCGAGCTGCGCACTTTTCCTGCTCTGCTCTTGAGGGAACGTCTCTGAATGTTTTGCCTCTCTTTACTCTTGCACTTTTGTAAACACTATTTTTTTTGTTTCACTCAGACAAAGTTGGTGAAGGCAGCTGGGTCGATTTGTGCTAGCGCCAATGGTTGAACATTCATTCATTCATTTTCCTTCGGCTTAGTCCCTTTATTCATCAGGGGTCACCACAGCGGAATGAACCGCCAACTATTCCAGCATATGTTTTACACAGCGGATGCCCTAATTATGAAATAAATAAGAAGTAAATATTGTTCCAAATATTAATTTGAACTGATTTATAATGTTTTTTGGGGTGACACTTTATTTTAAGGTACGATTCTCACTATTAATAAACCATTAACTATGATTTTGCCTCAATAAACACCTGATTTGCTGATTATTTATAGTTATTAAGGTAATAAGCAAGTAGTAAATGTTGTGAATTTTTACTGTGTGTTGTAAAAAGTGTTATCCAAACCTTCAACGGATTAGTTAGATTTGTGTGTGTTTTGTTAACGTTCGGTTAGATCAGTGTGTATTCTGTTGCTCTTCCTAATGAATCTTGATATGTTCATATCAGTGAATGATGTGTGCATATATCACAGACTGAGTCTCCCTCACATGAATCGTTTCCCCGGTCAGATTTGGCCGCGTCTCTGACATGAAGCCCTGGGCTGTGCAGCGAAACACAATTTCCAGCGAGCGGAGAGCAAATAAGAACATGCGAATCATAATTGACTGTGGGCGCGTTTAATCATTAATGTGGCGATTGTCTGACGGCTGTTGTTGTTGAGGACGTCTTCTCTAATTAGCTGCTGTGTTTGACCTGCTGAATCCTGCACAACATTACACTGAAGCGCCACAAAATAATAAAAAACCCTCTGAGAAACACAAAGATGATGAGGTTACAGCTCTTTTCTTACTATTTTTTGTAGTGTTTCTAGTCCAAATATCTCAACACAGGCTCATTGTGAAAACGTAGCCCTGTAATCGTTTCTGGAGATTGTGAATTATGTAGGCAGAGGTACGTTTGGCTGCATTTCATCTTTAAAGCGAACGCTACGGAGCGGTATGACGCCATTCCTTTTCACGCTACCAGCTGACCGCTTACCTCCATATGGACAGCTTTCCCGCTGTTACCAGTTTGCCCAGTGGCTCGCCGCGTACATCAGAGGACTTGACACGGTTCTAGAAAGCAGGTAAGACAAAAACAGAAGCCCGAAAATAAAATAAACAAGTAAATAACAGGGTGAGAACGTGGTAAAATCTGAAAAAGTGGTAAAAATCAGGCGAGGGCTTTTCTTTTTCTGGATTGCTTTTCAAAACACACACATGCACACACATACAGATACACACAAACACACACACTTGCACACACAGACATACAGACATGCACAAACATTCACACAGACAGGCAGGCAGACACACACATACACACAAACACATGCACGCACACATACATACACACACACAAACACACACAAACTCTTTCACACACAGTCACACACACATACACACACACACAGACACACACAAACAAACACACATACACACACATGCACACGCAGACACACACAATCTCACCCACACACACATACAAACACACAAATAAACAAACAGACAGACAGACAAACCCAAATGCACACAAACTCTTTCACACACAGACACACACAGACAGACACATACATACAAACAAACAAACAAACACACACACAAACCCACATACACACGAACTCTTTTACACACAGGCAAACACACACACAGACACACCCACACAACACATACACACACGCAAACTCACCCACACACACATACAAACAAATGCACAAATAAACAAACACACAGACAGACAGACATACAAATCCAAATACACACAAACTCTTTCACACACACACACACGCACACACAGACAGACAAACTCTTTCACACACACACACACGCACACACAGACAGACACACATACACACAAACATACAGACAAACTCTTTCACACACAGACAAACACACGCAAACACGCACACATACACACACATTCACATACAAACACACACACACACACAGACATACACACAAACACTTACACATACACACAAACACACACACTTGCACACACGACATACACTACATACAAAAAACACTCACACAGACTGACACACAGACAAACCCACATACAAACTCTTTTACACACACACAGACACACACAAACAAACACACATACACACACACACATACAGACTGACACACACATACACAAACAGACCTACAGACAGAAAGACACACAAACCCACATACACACAAAC
Organism: Danio jaintianensis; assembly: GCA_903798115.1. Classification (NCBI taxonomy): domain Eukaryota; kingdom Metazoa; phylum Chordata; class Actinopteri; order Cypriniformes; family Danionidae; genus Danio; species Danio jaintianensis. The sequence continues at coordinate 888,151 of CAIGQV010000903.1, forward strand.
TCTTCCACACACAGACACACACACACACACACACACACTCATGCTGCTCTGAGTTCTGCTGAGACTCATTGATTGTGAACGGCCGCAGGAGTCCATAAAGCCCTTACAGTGAACATAAACATTTTATCAGCCCCATACAGGGGTTAAAGAGACTGCGTCGGTACTGGGATAATGAGCCTGTGCTCGCACTCAACACACACACACACACACACACACACACAC
>CAIGQV010000903.1:898372-911541 GCA_903798115.1 Danio jaintianensis
TGTTGCAAGAACCAACACTGGAATATGTGTTTAATTTGGGGAAAAAACTATATAAATCATGAGGAACACATTAATAATGTTTGTTGTATCGTCTGCAACGAAATACAAGTCAAGGTAAATTTTGAAATCACTACTTCAGAAGAACTCATCAGATCCATTCCTTAGTATGATGTCACTTCCAGTGTGCTTTCAGAAGTGTTCATTTATTTACCTCCTGGATTCTGCAGATCTACAGTACGGTTTTGATCATGTCTGCAGTGCTCCACCAATGTAGCGAATGCAGCATTATTTATCCGAACGCTTCAAGACAAAAAAAAGCAGCATTGGGATGTAAATGGCTCTACAAAACCTCCTCGCTGGCCTGCGTTTGACACAGAGTGGCGTCGGCGGCTCCTGTAAATAGACACTGATAGAGGCGCTGCGGATTAAGATGATCTATCTGGATGTGGAAATCCCAATCACACTGTTTCCTCGGCGCTCGGGGGCCCGAGGGCTTTCAGAGCCGCCCAGGGGGTTTAATGCGATTGTTTAAAGGCCTCTTTTAATTGGCGCTTTGTCTGCACAATCCTAAATGAGCAGGGACACCCATGGCGTGGAGCGGGACGGTTTGACAGCCCCACGGAGGATCCTGTCCCAGAAACACTCAAACCGCCAGCCGGTGACAGCGGCCCACCGACTGCACAGCTCACCAATTAAAACTCAGCTGTCAGAGAAGAATATGCCATCATGCGCGCGTCTGTGTGTGTGTGTGTGTGTGTGTGTGTGTGTGTGTGTGTGTGTGTGTGTGTGTGTGTGTGTGTGTGCAGTGTTGGGTGTAATGAGTTACAAAGTAGCCAGTTACTGTATAAGTAAGGGATTATTTTTCACTTTTAGGTTAAGATTGTGGTATTAGGAAGCAGAATTGAGTAAAGTAATTCAATTACATTTTAGAGGATGTAATGAGTAATTAGTAATTAATTCAACCCAGGCTCATTGTGAAAACGTACCCCTGTATACATTTCTGGAGAGCACCAAATATGTCCCAGGAGGTTTGTTTTTTTGCAGTTTTAGTTTTCGTGAATCCACCAGAGGCCGCTGTGTACGCTTTTACAGATCTCAGATTTCTCTCGCGAGTGCCATTCATGCCTGCTGTTCTCACGTATATACACCAGAGGCCGCTGTCGACTGACTGACTGACTGACCGACCAACCAACCGATCCCCCCAGCCACCCTCTTCCCCAAGCGCAGTGTTTTGAAAAGCAATCCAGAAAAAGAAAAGCCCTCGTCTCATTTTTACCATGTTTTCAGATTTGACCATGTTCTCACCCTGTTATTTACTTGTTTATTTTATTTTTTGGCTTTTGTTTTTGTCTGACCTGCTTTCTGGAACCGTTCTTTGCCAGACTCGAACCCCATCGTCCTGGTCAACTCCTCTCTATGTCCCAAGTCCACCAATGTACGCAGCGAGCCACTGGGCAAACTGGTAACAGTGGGAAAGCCGTCCACACGGAGGTAAGCGGTCAGCTGGTAGCGTGAAAAGAAACAGAAGCCGTCAGCAGCGTCATACCGCTCCGTAGCGTTCGTTTTACAGATGAAATGCAGCCATACATACCTCTGGCTACATAATTCGCGATCTCCAGAAATGTATACGGGGTACGTTTTCACAATCAGCCTATGTTGTCATTTTTGTATAAATCTGTTCATAAATGTATTGTTTAATAAATATTATATATATAATTGTTTATTTTTATTGCCTATGCATTGAGATAGCAATTAGTCAAGTAATTAAATTATGTATAGAGTAATAAGTTACTTTTCAGACAAAGTAATTAAAATTGTAATTTAAATACAATTTTAAGAATGTAATTAGTAATTGATTACTTTTTAAAGTCACTGTGTGTGTGTGTGTGTGTGTGTGTGTGTGTGTGTGCGTGCGTGCGTGCGTGTGTGTTTGTATGTGTGTGTGCGTGTGCGTGTGTGTGCGTGTGCGTGTGTGTGCGCGTGCGTGTGCGTGTGTGTGTGTGTATCAATGCACGCGGGTGTTTTTAGCCCAAATATCCAGATGCTGTTGGCCGGTGCGCTGCGGGTCGGGTTGCGCACGCCGTGATTTGTAATTCTGAGTAATCGCTTAGGACAAGACCTTACAGCATTTTATCTGTTCGTGACTGTGGGCCAAAGTCAATACTCATCCTATAGTAATGAGTCCAGGCTTTTTATGAAAGCTCAGAGGAGTGAACCTGATGCTGCCCGGCTTCCCTTTGAAAACAGGGCAAAACGGCCAGCAGCGCACACACACACACACCGCCAAACCAGCCGCAGTGTGGAAAATGGGCATCAAAAATTCAGGCATTGCTGATTTCCTGATGCACTTTTAGGGTGAAACATCAACACCTTCAGCGTGGCGTTTCTGGACACACCACTGCACTGCATAAACACAGACCAACAACAAATAAATGCTTTTCTTACTCAGAGTTTCTGCTCCAAATATCCAAAACTTCTTAAAGCAAGAAGCATTTTATAGACAAGCAAAAAATAATGAGTTTTTCCTTAAAACAAGCTGAATTATCTGCCAATGGGGGAAGAGAAATAATGTTATTTCAAAGCGAAAGTGATTAGTAATTAATATTAATTAGTTACTTTTCAGGGCGGCACAGTGGCTCAGTGGTGTCGCACTGTGGCCTCACAGCAAGAAGGTCTGTGGTTCGAGTCCCGGCTGGGTCAGTTGGTGTTTCTGTGTGGAGTTTGCATGTTCTCCCCGTGTTGGCGTGGGTTTCCTCCGGGTGCTCCGGTTTCCCCCACAGTCCAAACACATGCGCTATAGGGGAATTGATGAACTAAATTGGCCGTAGTGTATGAGTGTGTGTGTGTGTGTGTGTGTGTGTGTGTGTGTGTGTGTGTGTGTGAATGAGTGTATATGGGTGTTTCCCAGTACTGGGTTGCAGTTGGAAGGGCATCCGCTGTGTAAAACATATGCTGAAATAGTTGGCGGTTCATTCCACTGTGGCGACCCCTGATAAATAAGCCAAAGGAAAATTAATAAATCAATGAAGTTGCTTTTCAGACAAAGTAATTACAAATGTAATTTAAATACAATTTTAAGTAATGTAATCAGTTGTAACAATCACTAGAGATCTAGGGACTGTAGATCGCTGGTGAACCACACACACACACACATCACATGAACTACCACTACCAGAATGCATTGCACCAATCAACACCCGCTCCAGCTGACCGTCATCCGGACACTCACACACACACAGCTGCGTGCATTCCACTTTATTACCAAGGCTATATATTTCAGTTTGTGTTCCCCTCTCATGGTCTGTTTTTTTTGTTGTTGCTTCCAAGAAGCCCGTGTGTTTCCTGATTTGTCTTGCCTTGTTTCAGTTCTGTTTCGTTATAGTTTTTCATTAAACGTGTTCAATGCTGCGTTTGGATTCGCACTTAGTTTTGTCTCCTCAGGACTACACAAAAGCATGAAGTGAGCATCTGTAGAATCTTCAATTACTTCAGCTCAGGTGTGCAGCTCCTGATTCATCCAGATCCGCTAATCTGCGCCGCCGGCAAACACACTTATTGAAAATGTGTCCATGTTCATGAGCTCATGCCTCTGGATGCTCTTAGCAAACACGCTAAACGTCACGTGTGTGTGTGTTGTGTGTGTGTGGGTTAACACAACGCATCCAATCAGCAACACAATGGCATTGTTGTACATTAATAAACATAAAAGAGCTTCTCCCCTGAGTGTGAGACGGAGAACTGCTTTGTCTTTGCTTGAAGCACTTTGTGACGATCACTAACACACACTCAGATCATAATCGTGTGTGTGTGTGTGAGAGAGCTGCTTTACTGAGGGATCAGATGGAAAAAACACACAGATGCACTCGAGGATGTTTACAGGCCAGACGAAAACTAGGGCTGCATCCCAAATCGCATACTTGTGTGCTCAACTCCATTTTGTAGTATAGGAACTTCTCTTTAAAGGGAGGAGCTTCTGTTTAAGGGGAGGAGCTGCAGATAGTGAAAGGGAGGAGCTATTGATAAAGAAAAAAAGTGGCTGCTTAAGGAGAGGAGCTGCTGATGATGAAGGGGAGGGGGTACTGATGATAAAAAGGAGGAGCTACTGATAAAGTGGAGTAGCTGCTGATGATGAAGTGGAGGAGATGATGATGATGAATGGGGAGGAGCTTCTGGTAAAGGGGAGGAGCTGCTGATGATGAAGGGGAGGAGATGCTGATGATGAAGGGGAGGGGCCACTGCTTAAGGGGAGGGACTACTGATGACAAAAAATATTGTCTTGCTACTGATAAAGGGGAGGGGCTGATAACGATCGGGAGGAGCGCTTGATAAAGGAGAGGGGCTACGTCTGATGAAGGGGAGGAGCTGCTGGTGAGGGGGAGGAGTTACTGATAAAGGGGAGGGGCTGCTGGTGATGGAGAGGAGCTGCTGGTGAAGGAAAGGGGCTGAGTATGAAGGGGAGGGGCTAGTGATTAAGGGGAGGAGCTGCTAATTATAGGGAGGAGCTACTGATAAAGGGGAGGGGCTGCTGGTGAAGGGGAGAAGCTATTGATGAAGGGGAGGAACTCACACAAATTCACACACATACTTACACACAAAAATACACACACAGACATGCACACACATCAACATTCATGAGGAGGAGGAGCTCCTGCACCAATACACTCACACACTCTCAGTCACATGAATACACACACACTCACACAAATAAAGACACAGAAATGCACACACACACACATACACACACACACACACACACACACAAATAAAGACACACAGAAATGCGCACACACACAGACACACACACAAATACAGATACACACTTTCTTGCACTCACTCACTCACTCACACACAGATACACACATACACACTCTCTCTCACACACACAGATTCTGCTGGTCTCCATCTGGAAGGCAGCTCATGAAGTCTCTTTCCCTGATGTCTGGAAGCATTCACAGTCGGACTGAGATCTTCTTCTTCTTCTTCTGTCACCTGGCTCATCTCCAGAACTCTGGGTTTTTCCAGCTGTCGGCCAGCGTTTAACACGCAGCATATGGCACCTAAGTACTATTGTTTGACTGGTTAATACCCCTCTCTTTCATTACGGTGGCGCACTCGTTTAATGTCACTCGTGCTGAAAGAAGCGCATCTGAAAGAAGCCATGAAGAGACGAGCGCTGACACTCACATTCACAGTCGGAGAGTTCGCAACACGCACCATCTGTGTGTTTTCCACTAATTAGTCTAAATGGATATAAATATTAAGGAAAGTGTTTCCAATCGCAAGCTGTTTCCCATGTCAGTGTCAGGACTGTTTTCCTCCCTCCAGCTCAGCGATGTTCAGGGCCGCTTTATCAGAACTAGAGGAGAGCTGCTAATCCTGAAAAAGTTGTCAAACTTGCTAAAATGCTTTGTCGCGGCGCTCGGGAATGTGTTTAAAGTCCGCATGAACCGGAAGCTGTGATCATTTTATTTCCGTATTGTGATGCAGTTCCTAGAGAAACAAAATATTATATGAGAAAACAGTGGGTGTGGCTTGTTTTGTCTACTGCGCGCTGATTGGATGTAGTAAAGTAGGCGTGTCATTCAGAAAGATGGGGAAAAGGGTGTGTGGAGAGTTATTACAGCCTAACAGACTCCTCCTCCTCACCATTTCTGTTTGTTGTCATAGCTGGAGGGGCGTGGTTAAGTATGTTAGCCACGCCCAATACCTCAAAACCACGTAATCTGAGAATTGAACTGAAAACAAACAAGGGCAAACTATTGTTCTTGTTCTTAATGACATGCACAGATGAATCGTTCAGCATAAAACTAGCAATGCGAGCTGACAACATCAATATAGTTAGTTTTGATTTCAGGTGGACTTCGCAGTGTAGCGCGAGGTCCACATGACGCGATATCATGAACGTGATGTCATAACGTCAATAAAAGACCCATTAGATATAGGAATACAGTATGTTATGATAAGCACTTGAAGATTCATCATATAACTCAACACAATCTCACAGCAATTCGTAACTTTTTTGATTTACTAAAGTAGGTGAAACACATTATTTAATACAGTAAGGGTTAATTTCGTAGGGGGGTGGTTCACACAGAATGCACTTTCCTCTCCAAAGCGTTTTTTAATGTAAACACACACTTGATGGTGGTGTGTGTGACGGTTATGCTCGCGTCTCATGTCCTTTGAAGCACCGCACACGTGACCACTGCCTTTTTTAATGGAAAAATACACAAAGCACAAAGACACATTGTTTTGTTTTTGGAGAGCACTTTACACAGAAATGTGCGCTTGTGATGATCGATCACAGCCTGCATATACAATCATTTGAATGGCAAATAATATCTATAGCTTATGTTTTTGTAAATAGTAATATTAATGAAATAAAATGCAGTGTATCTGATCACAGGAGGGCAAATAATTGTGTAAAAACTGTGCAAAACTATTTTATTACATAGATATTTACATTTATATACAGTATAATTTGCATCATATATTTTATATATCTAAATATAAATAAGGGGTTAGGGTAAGGGGCCTTACAGCAAGAAGGTCACTGGTTCGAGCCCCGGCTGGGTCAGTTGGTGTTTCTGTGTGGAGTTTGCATGTTCTCCCCGTGTTGGCGTGGGTTTCCTCCGGGTGCTCCGGTTTCCCCCACAGTCCAAACACATGCACTATAGGGGAATTGATGAACTAAATTGGCCGTAGTGTATGAGTGTGTGTGTGTGTGAATGAGTGTGTATGGAAGGGCATCCGCTGCGTAAAACATAAGCTGGATAAGTTGGCGGTTCATTCCGCTGTGGTGACCCCTGATGAATAAAGGAACTAAGTTGAAAAGAAAATTAATGAATGAATAAAAATAAACATTTTCTCAGATATATGCATACATGTGTCTATTTACACACACACACACACACACACATATTTACATATTTAATTTTTATTTTGGATGTGATTAATCACGATTAATGTTTGCCCAGCACTGATATACTTTGATGGTTTATTTTGAAACTCTGGATCATCACGTCACTCTGGTCAGATTGAAATGTTGTTCAATCCCCTGTGCTGTTGAGCACATTCACATTCATTTTACACACGCTTTGGCTCTGGAAGGCCTGTAAGTACAATCCTCTGTATCCCCTCGAGGGCCTGTGGGTAAAATCCTCTGTATCCCCTCAGGACCCCGTCCTGTTAACCCTCACCCAAACAAAACCCCATCCAATTAGCCTCATCCGACATGTATCTCCACGCACACGCTTATCAATCATTATTCATATTGATTACACACTCAAGAGGAAAGCTGGCATTGATTGCAGAAAATTAGCCAGAACAAAAAAAAAGAGTCGATTGAGTTAGAAACCCACGCCGTGTTTTTTTTTCAGCCTGGAGGTTTGTTTTTTTCTGGAGCGCTTGTCAAAGTTTGATCCGCTGTCTGCATCTCTGACCTGCTGTGTGTTTCCTGACCCACTGCTGACCGTTTGACCCAGAGAAGCTCCGCATCCTTGACCCAGCAGAGCCTTTGGAGAAGTAAACGCGACGGCATCAAACGTCCAGGATTCTCTCCACAGGCTCTCGTTAGTGTTTCTGTCTCCCACATCAAATATTTACAGCGCACGCAACGGTAAATAAGTGATGAAAACGGCAGATTCTCTCACTGGTGAAACAATTACTGCTGGAGCTCTGGGTCACACGCACTGCGGGACAAGATCATGAGCTCAAAATAAATAATTATAAAATAAAATACCTTTTGCTTTTGTTCAGAATGTTTATTAGTAACACCTTACAATACTGCTCAGTAAAAAATATATAATTGTGTAATATATATAACTAATATTATATAACATTCATTCATTCATTTTCTTTTCGGCTTAGTCCCTTTATTCATCAGGGGTCACCACAGCAGAATGAACCGCCAACTTATCCAGCATATGTTTTACGCAGCGGATGCCCTTCCAGCTGCAACCCATCACTGGGAAACACCCATACACACTCATTCACACACACACACACTCATACACTACGGCCAATTTAGTTCATCAATTCCCCTATAGCGCATGTGTTTGGACTGTGGGGGAAACCGGAGCACCCGGAGGAAACCCACGCCAACACGGGGAGAACATGCAAACTCCACACAGAAACACCAACTGACCCAGCCGAGGCTCGAACCAGCGACCTTCTTGCTGTGAAGCGATTGTGCTACCCACTGCGCCACCGTGACACCCTTATTATATAAAGTGATATTACTTTACATAGAAACATGGATCTGTCATGCATTCGGTTTCTCCTGGATTTATTTTAAAACAGTATTCAGCACAGGGTGTTGTACTATACACACACACACACACACACACACACAGATCCGCATCGCCATCTTTAGAGCAGTCATTGATAATTAGGGCTCTTTCTCTGATTCTTGCAGGAAAAAAAGAGCAAACGGATCCTCCTCCAAGAGCGTCCTGCGGGGTTTCATTCTGCGGACATCACTTTTTTGGGTCAGCGAGTTAATGCTAAAAATATGTCCTGCCAAGACCCCTGCATTTATCAGGGTGGGTGTTGTGTGTCAGGCTCAGCGTGTGTAATTCTCAGCGGGACTCTCTGCTGAACGGCAGTATTATGTGTGCTGTGATATAGTCTGCTGCCTCGCTACACACTGCAGTGGTAATTAGACAAGCTCCTGCTCACTTCTGAGTGATCACTGACCCGTCAACACATGAAGACCACCACTGCGGCTGACCGCTCACGCTGAGGTCAAACACTGCGTCAGGAGATACAGGGCTGCTGCTTTACTAAATAATCACACACACTTACACTGATGGAGAAAAACACTCGAGGAGGAACAGGAGACACATCTACTGGAAGACCACAGAGACACGAGGAATGCCTAGAAGAGCTGCCTAGCAACACCCTAGCAACCAGTCAGAATGAGCTAGCAACACCCTGACAACCACTCTTGAGCATTCTAGCAACCACCTACTGTAGCAACATACGATCAACAATACAAAATAACTTAGAAAGTTACACTCTAGAAAGCACCTAGCAACACATTGTCAAAACAAAAGCACCCGTGCAAAACACTCCAACAGCCACCAAGCAACATCCTGGCAACCACTCTGATTTGTCTAACAACCACATAATAACACCATGACAACCACTCAGAACATTCTAGCAACCACCTACTGTAGCAACATCCTGTCCACAATACAAAATACCTTAGCAATGCACTCCAACATCCACCAAGCAACACCCTCACAACCACTCTGAAAACTCTAGAAACACCCTGGCAACCACTCAGAACACTCTAGCAACCACCTATTAACACCGTGACAACCCCTAGAAACCACCTAGTGAACACTCTGTGAGCAATTCAAAAACACCCTGGCAAAACACTCAAGCCAAAAAACAGCCATCAAGCAACATCGTGGCAACCACTTTGAATTATCTAGCAACTGCCTAGTTAATTCAACAACCACCTACTGTAGCAACACCCTGACAACAATACAAACACCTTAGAAATATAATCCATCATCCACCAAGCAAAACCTTGACAACTCTGAAAACTCTAGAAACACTCTGGCAACCACTCATAACATTCTAGCAACCACCTAGTAACACCACGACAACCACTCTGAACACTCTAGAAACCATCTAGCAACACCCTGACAACAATAAAAAACACACACTGGCAAAACACTCCAACAACCACCATGCAACATCCTGGCAACCACTCTGAATTCTCTAGCAACACCCTGTCAACAATACAAAACACCTTAGCAATGCACTTTAACATCCACCAAGCTACACCCTGGCAACCACTCTGAACACCCTAGCAATGACCTAGTAACACCACGACAACAACTCTGAACACTCTGGAAACCATCTAGCAACACCCTGACAACAATATAAAACACCCTAGAAATACATCCACCAAGCAACACCCTGACAACCACTCTGAAAACTCTAGAAACACGCTGGCAACCACACAGAACCCTCTAGCAACCACCTATTAACACAGTGACAACCACTCTGCACACTGTAGAAACCATCTGGCAACACCCTGTGAACAATACAAAAACACCCTGGCAAAACACTCCAACATCCACCAAGTGATACCCTGGCAACCACTCTGAACACTCTAGCAATGACCTAGTAACACCAGGACAACAATTTAGCACACTCTAGAATCACCCTGCAAAGCACTCACAGCACTCTAACAACTACCTAGCAACACCATGACAACCAGTCAGAACACCGTAGCAACACCCTGACAACCACTCAGAACACTCTAGAAGCACCCTGACAACCACTCTAAATGCTCCAACAACCACTCAGCAACACCCTGGTAAGAAATCTAGACTTTCCCACAACATCCTAGCAACTCCCTGAATAACCATTTAGAACACCCCAGTAACACCTTGACAACCAGTCAGAACACCCTAGCAACCACCTAGCCCATTTGAAACTCCTACAATCACTCAAAACTCCCCACAGAAAATATTTAACACTGGCCTAACAAATACCTAGAACTATAGTGATCTAGCAATGGTTTATTAGCACATTAGCAACCACATGACAATCCACAATTCTCAGCGACCCAGATCACAAAAATTGTTATTAAGCAGCCACTTAGCAACACCTTGGCAACCGCTATGAACATCATAACAACAGCCTATCAACCCCTCAGAACACACTGGCAGCAACTATTTTTAAGCATTATCAAACCATTATGAATTGGCTAGCAGCTGACTAGCAACCACTTAGGATACCCGCCTAGCAACACCTTGGCAACCAACCACAGCAGAGCATGGTGGCATGATTGATTTTTTCTCATGCTTCTGTGTTTTCGTCATTCATCTGTGAGTGTTAATCATTGTGTCAGTGATGATCAGAGAGCAGCAGAAGGAGTGTGTGTGTGTGTGTGTGTGTGTGTGTGTGTGTGTGTGTGTGTGTGCGTGCGTGCGTGCGTGTGCGTGCGTGTGTGTGTGCGTGCGTGTGCGTGCGTGTGTGTGATGTGCAGGGACACCGCAGGCCAAACACTGCATCACACATTGATGAAGCAGACATGAGCTCCACAAACACACCTCACACCTGCCCTCAGGCTCAAAGATGCCCCTGGAGAAAACACTGTGATGCGGAGGAAAACACCTGTGTGAGATCTGAGGACACACACTACAAGAGCAACAACCTCTAGACCTCTAGAGTTTAAAGGAACAATACACTTTTCACACATCCCCTAGAGGTAAACAATTGAGTTGAATCATTTTTGAATCCATTCAGCAGATCTATGGGGCTGATGAGAGCACTTTTAGCTTAGCTTAGCATAAGTCATTAAATCGGATTAGACCGTTAGCATCTTGTTATAAAAATAACCAAAGAATTTCAATAATATTCCTATTTAGAGCTTGACTCTTCTGTAGTTACATTGTGTACTAAGACTGGCAAAATGAAAAGTTTTCTAGGTTATATTATGCAAATTTTAACTGGTGGGGACTATTTTCAGAAGCTGCGTAATATTACTGTGATTCTGAAGCCATGGTACGGCAGAATTATCAAGCCAGAATGAGAGTAGAGTTCCTAACCATATCAGCCTAGGAGATAGCAAATTTTCATTTTCTGTAAAAAAAAAAAAAAAGGTGTAATTATCCAAACTCTTTGGTCATTTTTTTGATCCAGATGCTAATGGTCTAATCCGATTCAATGATTTATGCTAAGCTAAGCTAACAGTGCTCCCACCAGACCTGGAGATTGGCTGAATGGACTCAAAATTAGTAGAACTTAACTGTTTAACTCTAGGAGTGCTGTAAAATGAGCCTATTTCCAAAATAAGTGGATTGATCTTATGCAGAATTCAGAAGCAATAGTTATTAGCGATTATTGATTATCAACACCCTGACAGGAATTTAAATTCACCATAGCAACCACCCAAAATGCTCAAACAACTGAATAAGCAAAATCACGACAACCATTTACAACACCCCAGTAACCATAACAAAAAAAAAGTGTAATTATCCAAACTATTTGGTCATTTTTCAGCCCGATGCTAATGGTCTAATCCGATTCAATGATTTATGCTAAGCTAAGCTAACAGTGCTCCCACCAGACCTGGAGATCGGCTGAATGGATTCAAAAATGGTAAAACTCTAGGGGTGCTGTAAAATGAGCATATGTCCAAAAAAAGCTGAGTGTTCCTATGCAGAATTCAGAAATAGTTATTAGCGCCGTTCAGTGAACTGCAGTCGTATTTATTTCTCGTCACACAGGACCTTTTTCAATCCTTGATTTGAGAGTCCTAGGAATTTTTGTTACTTTATTTGTAAGTTATTTGGCAATAAAACATGATTAAATCATGAAATTCATACATATAGCTTGTTTAGCCTTCAAAAACGATTAAGCTACGCCGGCCAAAATCACAGAGTGCGTATGATGAGGATCTGTACAGCAATTTAGGTTTCAGAGACTCATGACTGAATGCATTCATCAAAACAAGAGCATTTATGAGCTTTAGACTGACTACAATCTGACGGGCTTTCCATAACTCTTCCAGTCATTTGTAGATGAATAGAATAATTTTAAACAGACCGCATTCACAAAGAGCCGCTGTCTTATAGCTGAGCAGCCAGAAAAATGCTGCATTTACTCTACACGTTTCCATCAGGATGTGCTAATATAGTGTTCTATGAGAAACGTTTTTTCTTACATTTTCCTCCTGTTCTCCAGTAAAACATCTACATCCTTTAATCAAGATACATTCACTGGAGGAGAAAAATGGCACTTTAAATATTGTTTTCTGAATACGTGTCAAATTTAATTTTCATGCATTTGGGTTGTTTTGAGGGCCTAAAATGCAAGAATGAAAATACTGTACCTACCATTCTTGTCTTAATGTAAACTCCACAACTGTAAGATACAAAAAGACGTGTTATAAGGAATCATTCCCACATAAAACAAAAAAATCAATAGTAATATATACTGTAGCATTTATGAACTATAGTAAAGTACTTAAATGAATCTGTTGTGGTGATTCTACAGTTGCTATGGTACTAATTTTATTGACTAATATGCAAATATTTAATGCAATGCAATGCAATGTCTTTTAGTAGATGTACACTCACCGGCCACTTTATTAGTTACACCTGTCCAACTGCTCGTTAACGCAAATTTCTAATCAGCCAATC
>CAIGQV010000903.1:956417-966641 GCA_903798115.1 Danio jaintianensis
CATGTCTACATGCCTAAATGCATTGAGTTGCTGCCATGTGATTGGCTCGTTATAAATTTGCCTTAACGAGCAGTTGGACAGGTGTACCTAATAAAGTGGCCGGTGAGTGTATGCACTAGTATATTACTGTAAAGCATCCTGTAGAAACTATTAATGTAAAAGAGAGATCTGTGAGGGGTCAACTCATTTATTCTGCATTTCTGAGTGTGCCTCACACAGGTGAGTGGGTTTGACAAACCACCTGCAGAAAAACACACACTTTCATCTCTCTGACACTTCTATATTATATCTCACAACTACAGTATGTGCAGGGTTGGTACGGGTGCTGGAGATCCTGGGAAATGCTTAAGCTAGTGTTTTCTAGGTTTGAAAAGTGTGCTTGTTTTTTGGATAAAGAGCTTCAAACTGCTTGAAAACGCAGTTGTTTTGCTAAATAGCTTTCTATTTTAACATAATATTAATATTTATTTTTCCTCTGGGCAGGTGTGCGAGGCTGCAGCTTCAGTCGCTGGCGTACCTGTGGCGTCGAGACCAGGCCGCGCTGCTCTCAGAGATGATATCCAGCGGACTCAATGCCATCCTCATCAAAGTGGCAGCGTTCGGTGGGTGACAGACTCAAAACAGGCAGGAATTAAGCGGTTCAGATGCTATTGAGGGTTTAGCGTGATCCTCCTTTTAGGCAGGCAGAGAGTTGGATATCTGTTCATTACTTAAAGGCACAGTGTGTGTGGTTTTGGCCACTAGAGGGTGTGTGTTCACAACAAACAAAGGTGTATATTGATGACTGTGGAATCATGGGATTAGTCTTCATCATACTGGGGGACGCCTGCAGAAATCATATTTATTTATTTATTTAATGGTTGGCTTATGTTTATGGCTTATTTCAATTACTGTATGTTTTTTAATTAGCATATTTTACTATAATTTAAATAATTTTTAAAGGCATTATGTGTTATTTTGGCCACCAGAGGGTGTGTATTCACAACAAACAAAGGCGTATTTTGTGACCCAGTGTGGAATCATGGGAGTTGTGGTCCTCCTGCAGAAACCATGTTGACGGATGAGTAAAGTGTTCAGCACTTATTATCATGGTAGTATAACAGTAACATTATAATGACATTTATATATTATTAAGTTTCAAATGTTAAACCATCAAAATTTTACTTTGACAAAAAACAAACTGCAACGAGCCCTTGAAGCTGTTGATTAGCAGAATTGTTGGTGCATGATTCCTTGGCTCTGTCACACAGCACACTAGACCATAACACAAAATCAGTTCTGTATCTCGTTCAGTCTTACCTTCAGGTTGAACAAACAAATGTAGGGCTAAGGGAATATCTCAAAGGGTTGACCCTGGATCCACTGATTCTCATGTCATGTCTACATCTGCAATAATTTATAACTGGAAAACAGCATCTGCAGCGACACGCACAACCAGAATGTGAACCTTATGTAAACTTTGGTGTAGAGGTACGTTTAGTGATCGTGTGGATGGCTGTTCTTCAGGTGATGTTTGTGCTGCTCAGATTGAAATCTCCTTTAATCCTTTAACTGGCAGCGGTGTCTCCTGTCTCACGCACTGCTGCAGGGAAGCACTGATCAGATTCCACACTAAAAGTTGAGCTTGGGCAAATGTGTTTGTGTGTGTTTTTTTGGTGGTCTGATGTATTTATATAAATGGTGCACAGCTAAAGCAATACACATTTAGCCTGAGATGACATGTACCTGTAACATCACCTTGTCGCCTTAACATTGGTGTTAACATTATCATTACATCACCATATCACCTTAACATTGGTGTAACATCATTGTAATGTCACCATATCATCGATTTATGTGATACCAAAACATGTCACCATATCATCGATTTAGGTGATATCGATGTATCACCTTAATATCGGTGTATCATCATTGCAACATCACAATATCACCTTAATATCAATGTAACATCATTTTAACATCACCTTAACATCAGTGTAACATTGTAACATCACCCTGACATTGTTGTAACATCATTATAACGTCACTGTATCCTCACTTCAACAACAGCGTAACATTGCCATATTATCACCTTAACATCATTGTAGCATCACATCATCACCTTAACAGTGGTATAACATCATTGTAACATCACCATATCATATCCTTAACATCATTGTAGCATCACATCATCATCTTAACAGTGGTATAACATCATTGTAACATCACCATATCATCACCTTAACATTGGTGCAACATAATTGTAACATTACCATATCATTTTCTTAACATTGGAGTAACAATATTGTAAAATTACCTTATCATCACCATAAAACTGGTGTATCATTGTAGCATCACATCATCACCATAACACTGGTGTAACATCATTGTAGCATCACATCATCACCTTAACATTGGTGTAACATTATTGTAACATCACCATATCATCACCATAACACTGGTGTAACATCATTGTAGCATTACATCGTCACCTAAACATTGTAACGTTACAATATCATTACCTCAACATTGGTGTAACATCATTGTAACATTACCATATCATTACCATAAAACTGGTGTATCATTGTAGCATAACATCATCACCTTAACATTGGTGTAACATCATTGTAGCATCATTGATGTAACATCATTGTAACATTTCTATATCATTACCTCAACATTGGTGTAACCTCATTGTAGCATCACATCATCACCTTGACATCGGTGTGCATCACCATATCATCTCCGTGACATCACTGTAGCATAATGATACACTGTCAGAAAAAGATGGCCCAAACTGTGGCAGTACACTGTATTTATTCAAATGTATACCATAACATCTGAAAGGTGTATTTTAGTAATGGTAATGTGTACGGTGCTACTATGAACCATTATTCAGGGGTAAATAAATAAATAAATGTCCAATTTTGCTTATTTATTATTCCAGTAATATATCTATTTTTCTCGCATTGATGGAGTACTCGCAGTGATCTGGAGAAGGCCATGTCTCAGACTCTCCTGTGCTTGTAATGTTTATATTCCGGTTTAAAGCTTGAATGATTAGAATGTAAATGTGAGCAGTAAATCTTCTGTCCCCTTTTATTATTTGAGGGCTTTCAGATGAATTGGGATTACTTCTTGTTTCTTTTTTTCCCTCCATCAAAATCCCCTATTTTTATTCCAAATCCCATCCCGTGTCTTATCAGCGCTCCTCTAAATGTGTTTTTAAGCAGATAATTCAGTGTGTGAATACCAGTGTGTGTTTTAAACCCTTCACACAAGCTGCAGGAGACTGATTTTTTTTATTTCTTTGTTTGTTTAGACCTGTGTGTGTGTGTGTGTGTGTCTGTGTGTGTGCGTGCGTGTGTGTGTGTGTGTGTGTGTGTGTGTGTGTGTGTGTGTGCGTGTGTGTACTTGTTTATGTGATTTTCAAGAACACAAAATTGTATAATGACATGGGTATGACCCAGATGTACTCTATTGAGCCGGTTTATGAGTACATGCCTTGTGTCCTCATAATTCAGAATGAATTCAAATTTAGGGCTGCACGATACTGGAAAAATATGAAATATTGTTGTTTAATATTGCGATACCAATATTCCTTACGATATAACAGTTCCCTTGAAAAATGCTAATTGTTTTTAAATGATTTATGTAATGATATTAAAATAAACAGATAAAAGATACTTTTTAGAATTAATTAATCTCAAACATTTAGTCTTCAAAACACTGTGAGTGAGTGAAAACCTGATATGCAGATATTCTGACTCTGATTGGCTGTGGTCTTTTTCCTTTATTGTCTCATCATTGTAACATCACCGTATCATCACCTTAGCATAAGTGTACATCACTATATCATTACGTTAACATCAATGTAACATAATTGTAACATCACCATAACATTCGTGTATCATCATTGTAACATCACCGTATTATCTGCTTAATATCGGTGTAACATCACCATATCATCTCCTTAACGTCATTGTAACATCACCATATCATCTCCATAACATTGGTGTAACATCATTGTAGCATCACATCATCACCATAACATTGGTGTAACATCATTGTAACATCACCATATCATCACCTTAACATCATTGTAACATCACCATAACACTGGTGTAACATCATTGTAACATGAATGAGTGAAAACCTGATATGCAGATATTCTGACTCTGATTGGCTGTCATTTTATCGTCTCGACTTCGCCCACTAGTGTTTATTTTCAGCTCTGTGTTCAGCTTTGGGATGCTCCAGCCAATAGCAGAACAGCAACTACTGGGGAGGCGGGGCTAAAAATACTGCAGTCCCTTCTGATTGGTCAAATCAGTGCATAAAATAAATGTAATTTATCACATATGTCTGCGATACATATGTTGTATATAATATTATCGCAATAACAATACGTTTGCGATATATTATGCAGTCCTATTAAAAAGTGCAGGGGAAATGTCATATATAGCAAGCAGCTTTTACAGTGTAAAATACGTTACACCTATGGAGAGTCCTCGTAAACCATGTGTCCTCGTAAACTACATGTTCTCGTACAACAAACAGTGAACGATACATTTACTACAGTATTTGTTCATGTTTGGTAACCTGTAAATAAAGTTGTTCATTGATAGTTCATGTTAACTCACGGCGCGTTAACTAATGTAAACAAGCATGAATGTGGATGTTAATAATGCATTGGAGAAAATGTTGATCTATGATTAATAAATGCTGTGTTGTTCATTATTAGGTCATGTTAGTAAATGCATTAACTAATGCAACCTGATTGTTAAGTGTGACCGAATGAGCCTTTTTCTGTGTGTAGGTTCAGTAGTTTGACTTTTATGGTGATTAATAGTCTTATATTAATGGAGTAATTAATAATTAATAGAGTCTTTCCGTTGCCTTTAAAGGGAAATAACAGAACATAAACATAGAATGCTGAGAAACATGCTGATTTTAAAAGAAACTTTCAGATGGCACTTCATGGAGCTCTTCATATAGACGTGTGTGTGTGTGTGCGTGTGTGTGTGTGTTGAAGGAATGTTTAAATACGAAGGCTTGTCCAAATGAGCCATGAGCAATCTGCCGGCACGTCTTACCCCACGTCCCTGCAGCAGCGCCGGCTCTTGACAAATCATCCTCTAAAAGCAAATTCCCCACATGTCTGTGAGAGCGTAATTACGCAAGGTGTGTGTGTGTTTTCTGCTTGGCTACAGGTAGGAGGGGAAGATGTTATCTGGGCTGGCTTTTCACCTGGCCTCTGGCGGCGGTAATTTGAAAAGAGCGGGTTGGGATGGACTCTCCCGCCGCGGGCCGCCAGTAATTGCGGTTTTCATGGGTTTGGCGGGTCGTGGGTGTGTTTGGGGTGGCGGAGGTGTGCTGAACACACACACAGGTGGAAATAAGTGCTCGTCAGGGGTCACGACGCCACAAGCTCCGGCTTCACATTACGACTGTGTGATAAAAATAACATTTACACCCACGACTCATTATTATTATGTGTTTCTGCAAGCATATTTCAGCGTCTTTATTGATTTTTGCAGCAGTTTGTGCACAAGGATTGAGTTTAGGATGCTGATAAATTGGACCAAGTTAGATAGGAATCGATGTTGACATCAGACAGATTGAACTGATTTACGGAAATGAATCAGATTTATTTACTCGTCTCAGGAAGAAGCACAAAACAAGACTTACTGTATGTTCTTCATCACCTGTATTGTAAAATAAATAGGCAAACTCAACCTGATCATTCAGAGTTTACTAACAATATGATCTAAGTTCTTTTACAGTAAGGTTTGATTCATTAGTGTTAATGCACTGTGTCATAAAACAACGACACATTATTTATTTTTACAGCATTAATAATAGGGGTAAATCATAAATGTAGTAGACTTTACCATGAGGTGTACATATGGAGTGCATTATTTATTGTTAAAGCTAGTCATATAGAAAAATATTGATAAATTCATGTTGTACTACGAGTCTGTCGAATGCTTGATTCTGATTGGCTGTTGAGCATTCTAAGGTGCGCCGTTATTTACAGCTAAAGTAGTTCCGGCAGGTTTTGTGCATATCACTCCGCTTAATGAGTTATTTCAGAGTCAGAAATCTTCAACCTAAGAAGTTTTAAGGAGATATATTAGTCAAGTATGGAATAATCGACCGGTTTGTCGAATTATTACAAAAATAACGCACACTACATTATTTAAAAATAATAATTCAACATCAATTATTCCATATGCTCATCTAATGAAGCCTTTTAATTATGTTCATATTTAAACTCATCTATTATTTGTTGCTAACTCGCATTTATTCATAACTTGTAATGTTACAAATGTGTAGAAATTAAACTGCTGTCAATGTGAAGGAATTATTGTCAACCTGATCATTTCTTCTAACTGCATAATCATACAGATCTTAAACAATGCAGAAAATAATCATTAAAAAGAATAATACATTAAATTGATAAAAAAATACAATTAATGTGTAGTTTATTAATAATAAAATGATCAATCAAATATACATTTAATATTAAATAAATAATAAAAATGGGTGATTTAATACATTCATTTTCTTTATGGCTTAGTCCCTTTATTAATCAGGGGTCGCCACAGCGGAATGAACCACCAATTATTCCAGCATATGTTTTACACAGCGGATGCCCTTCCAGCTGCAACCCATCACTGGGAAACACCCATACACACTCATACACTATGGCCAATTTAGTTAATCAATTCCCCTATAGCGCATTTGTTTGGACTGTGGGGGAAACCGGAGCACCCGGAGGAAACCATCGCCAACACGGGGAGAACATGCAAACTCCACACAGAAACGCCAACTGACCCAGCCGGGACTCGAACCAGCGACCTTCTTGCTGTGAGGCAACAGCGCTACCCACTAAGCCACCGTGTCGCCCGATTTAATATATAATTTTTCGTTAAAATGACTGTTTTTACATTGCTGTAAAAAATACAATTAATGGGTAAATTAATAATAATTAAATGATAAAATAATAAATAAAATAATACATTTAATATATATTTAATAATAAAATAAATAATAATCAATGGGTAATAATTGATTTTCACAAGACATAAAAATGTGTATATTTTAATAATGTGTATATATATACACACACTACCGGTCAAAATTAAATGAGTTTTTCCTTAAAACAAGCAAAATAATCTGCCAATGGGGAAGCAGAATAATCGTATGTCAAACGATTGAAAAGCTAGATTACTCTGCTTCCCCCATTGGCAGATTATTGTGCTTGTTTTAAGGAGAAACTCACTTCATTTTGACTCATTATTTCTGAAAACAAGACAACATGTTCTGCTTGTCCTGAAAATGCTTCTTGATTTAAGAGTTTTCAGATATTCTGAGTAGAAACAAGACCCAAACTCTGAGTAAGAAGCCCATATTTTGCAGGAAAGTCTGAAGTTTCAGTGTGTAATGGTGTCAGAAAGCGGAGCAGAACTCCTCTCTCCTCTGCACCTCTGCGCAGCCGAGCTGAAATAATTGTCTGGTGAATCCGGCGGCGTCAGATCCTCCTGTAATTAGTTAATTGGTTGATTTGTGTGGGTGAGCACGGCTGTTGTTCCCGCAGTTAATTGGATGACAGCTCCGCTATAAACTGGCATGTGTGAAGTTGAGAGGTCTGTTTGCGGTGTCGCCGCTTTCCGTTTTTATTGCCAGCTTTATAAATTTATTTCACTCAATTATACAAACTCTGTCGGCGTGAACTTTTCCACTTCAGATGCTTTTGGCGTTATATTCTCATTATTTAACTGCGCACGACCCTTTTCCTCAACATGTGGGTTTCTATGATTTATTTAGCGATGTGCAAATCTTGATAATCTGCTTGACCTGCTTTTATTCATCAGAAAACATCCAGCTGAAGTGATCTTTTAGATAGTTTTTTTTCTAAAATCAACCTTAACGGGGTCCTATTATGCAGAAATGACTTTTATGCAGGGTTTAACCCCAGTTGTGTGTCAGCAGTGTGTGAATATCTCCAGCCTCTGATGGTGAACATGAATTAATTGTGTTTGTTATAATCAGACTTGATGCAGAAACACTTTGATTGACATTCTCCCTTTGTACGTGTCATCAGAGGGGGAAAGCCCCGCCCACTAGTGACCATCTCTCCCTCATTAGCATTGAATGTCAGTCTTGTTTTGAGTCTGCCACTATGCTGACACACAGGCATCTGTAGCTCCGCCCTCTTCTGAAAAGAGCACAATCTCATTTTAATTTAAAGCGACAGTCACCAAAACACCATCATTAGGATCAAAGCCTGAAAGGGTCAGTTTCAGAGAGATGGAGAACATTATCTGTGTGCTATTCTCAGCTCAAACTTCACCAAAATGCTGTACCTAGATCTTTAATATTGCATATGGTGCAAATCTTGTCTAACCCTAAATGTGACACTTTTGTAGCCCACAATCCCTTGCAGGATCTTTTATCCTGTTGCACTCGAATCATTTCAGATGCTGAATATCAATACAACAGATGTGCTGCAGTTTAACCATAAGAGTAAAGACACACAATCACAGCATCATTCAACACAGTGAGCCTTCATTCTTCATTATGAGTCCTTTTATAAAGCTTCATACGTATGCAATCATAAACCTGCATCGATTGCAGGAGTTTAGTGCGCTTAATGTTTTTATCACTGCTTTAATGTGTCCAATACAAGCCTGTCAGTTTAAACCGCTCGCGATAGACATCGGACGGGGTTATAATTGCAGCTTTATTCCATTTATACGCTGGAACCGATTAAATCAGCGAGATGTGTGTCTGCTGGATTGTATTCATGCCGCTGCTATTATTCTTCGCACAGCTGTTGAATTTCAGATAAGGTGAATTCTGCGATCTGTGTTAATCTCAGCATCTCATGTGCGCTCGTTTCTCTCTCTGCCGCTGATCAGGTGATATCGCAGCTATTGTTTCGGCTCTGAAACACTGTTCAGAGGATGAACCAGCTCACCTGCCAGCGCCGATGCTCATTTCATCCGCTTTTAAAGCTAAAATGTTCCCCAACATGAATCCAATTTCCCGGGCTGAGGCAGGGATTAAAGGCGAGCTGTCAGGAGGAAACTTCAGTGCGTTCTCATTCACCTCCAGCAGATGTTGAGCATGCAGGCTGAGTTTAATGATGGCGCGCTGGAGGATCATTGATGAGCGCTGATATAGCTGACAATTGCTCTGATCACACTAGATTCGGAGATTCTCCACCTGCGGGACGTCTCTAGAAGGGATATGGCTGCAGTCGCAGGTTAACGAGAGTTATAATATGATAGAATTTCTGTATAAACAATAATTAGTGTTTTTGCAGCACTGTGATGGTTGTGTTTAGGGTTGGGGTAGGGGTAGACATTGATAAAATACAAGTTAATATGTAGTTTAATAAATAATACTCATTATTACTTTAAGGGGTAGCTTTAGTGTTTGGTAGACATTAATAAAATACAATTTAATGGGTAAATTAATACATATTATAATTAAAACTCATTATAATTACTGTTTTTACATTACTGTGAGTGGTAGGCATAAGGAGAAAAACACGTCCTGGAAGCCTGCCGTATTACTTCTGCAATTGCAGTCTGGCATCTAATAATATCAGCTGATTAGCTATTCTGTGAAGCTCAATAAAAGAATGTTTGAAGAACATCCAGGCTGCTCTTTTAAGTATATGTACACTACCTGACAAAAGTCTTGTCATCAGAAAGCAGAGAAGGTCAAGGTGCTCCAGGATTGGCCAGCCCAGTCACCAGACATGAACATTATTGAGCATGTCTGGGGTAAGATGAAGGAGTAGGCATTGAAGATGAATCCAGAGAATCTTGATGAACTCTGGGAGTCCTGCAAGAATGCTTACTTTGCCGTTCCAGATGACTTTATTAATCAGTGATTTGAGTCATTGCAGAGATGTATGGATGCAGTCCTCCAAGCTCATGGAGTCAGACACAATATTCATTCTTTCTCCACTGCACCATGACTTTATATTCTATACTGGACATTATTTCTGTTCAGTGACAAGACTTTTGTCTAAGCAAAGTCAGACCGTGTGACGTCATTAGCATGAAAACACACACACTCTGTGTC
Source organism: Danio jaintianensis (assembly GCA_903798115.1). Classification (NCBI taxonomy): domain Eukaryota; kingdom Metazoa; phylum Chordata; class Actinopteri; order Cypriniformes; family Danionidae; genus Danio; species Danio jaintianensis. The sequence goes on from CAIGQV010000903.1 coordinate 966,501, forward strand.
ACTAGTAACTCAAACTCATTGCCTTTAAAGTAAAAAATAGGTTAAATTGGCATACAAATTGGCCAATTATTCAAATATTCCCCAAATGATGTTTAACAGATTCAGGAATTTCTCACAGTATTTCCTATAATATTTGTTCTT
>CAIGQV010000903.1:978462-992220 GCA_903798115.1 Danio jaintianensis
GTGCGTGCGTGCGTGCGTGCGTGCGTGCGTGCGTGCGTGCGTGCGTGTGTGTTTGACAGAAGCGGACGTGACAGCGCTGCTCATCCATCTCTGGGCATCTTCAGCTCAGACACACCCGCTCCTCTTCTTCTTCTTCTTCATATTTGTGCTCTTCTTCTTTGTGCTACTATTATTAGCCTGCTGGAGTAACGCTGATCTGCGCTGACGTGTGTTTCTGAGACTCACACACAGGCCTGCAGGAGCAGCAGAAGCCAGACATGGGGATGTGTGTCTCAGCCGCAGGACACCAGTAATAATAATAATCATCATATTTATAATGCTCAGGAATACTTGATCATGATTGGTCCATGTAATTCACTCCGCAGACACAATATGCAGTTACAAATTGTAATTATTTTTCTAATATTTCCCAAGTGCGGTTTAACGAAGAGACTTTCTCAACACATTTCTACACATAATATATAGTTTAATAATTCATCTCTAATCACTGATGTCTTTTCTCTCTGCCATGATGACAGCACATAATATTAGACTGGATATTCTTCAAGACACTAGTATTCAGCTTAAAGTGACATTTAAAGGCTTAACTAGGTTAATTAGGGTAAAGTTAGGGTAATTAGGCAAGTCATTGTATAACAGTGGTTTGTTCTGGAGACAATCCAACACTAATATTGCTGAAGGGGGCGAATAATATTGACCTTAAAATGGGTTTTAGGGTGCTTTCACACTAACACTTTTGGTCCGCACCCGGGTTTGTTTGACGTCAGAGTAGAGTACGTTTAGCTAGTGTGAACGTGTCTTCTGAACTCGGGTGCACACCTGTGAACTGTACCCGAGTCTGCCTGAGAGAAGGTGGTCTGGGGTACGGTTCACACGAACTCTGGTCCGGTTCACTTCTGGTATGAATGCAATCGTACCACATAACGGAAGTGAACCGCCAACTGTACAACAAACTATCGTTTTCATAACGTTCATTCGTGTGTGTGTGTGTGTGTCTGTGTGTGTGTGTGTGTGTATCACGTACTATACCTTGGTGACAAGCGGGACTGAGCCAGGGCAAACACAGTGATAATGTCTGCTTGTCTCCTCCAAAAACAGCTTCTGCAGACACTGTGTGATGTTCTAAATGTTTATAATATTTTTGCGGCAGGCAGACGCGAGTCGCTTTCTTTATGTCCAAAACCAAAAGATTCAGTAAAAGCAGAACGACCGCGGATCTCTTCATTTTGGCGCTTTGCTTTCGTGACTGTCATCTAGCAACAGCCGTACACACAACAGCAGCTCGATGACACAAGCGTACGGGGTTCAGAAGGAAAACAGACGGTGTGAACACAAACCAGCCGAGAAGGTGGCAAGGGGGGACAATCGAACTTGGGTACGGTCCAAGCAGTTGAACCAAGTGTGAAAGCACCCTAAAACCCTGCTTTTATTCTAGCTGAAATAAAACAAATAAGTATTAGAGGAAATACTGTGAAAGGTTTCTTGCTGTGTTAAACAGTACACAACAGCATACAAAGTCAAAGCAAACACACAAACAGGAGAATCACCGCTGCACACAACATATTACAGAGACGCAGGGAATTCAGCTCAGGTGTGTTTACAGCGTCGATGTGAACCCAGCCCTGTCGGCCAATCAGAAAGGAGAAAACTTCAGTTTCACTCACCTGATACTGCGCTTTAGTGTAGATAAACGGTCAAACTGCTGTTTGTTTTTTAATAAATCCCCATGTTGATGTGGACAGTGCCGACATGTGGAGCATTATCTGCTTGACGTTGTAGCGGGGATACTGCATTATCCCCATCAGGAGTGTTTCTGGATGTGAAGCTGTGCTGGGACACCGACCCCCAGTACTCTGATCACTGCTCTATCTATTCCCTTTACTTCAGTGTTTCTAACTGATGTTCTCCTGATGGTCTACATCTATTCAGTGTAAGCCTGAGGATGATTCCTAAATCAATCATAGAAATCAAACCTGTAACTGCACAGCAGATTCTTACTGGTGTCCATGCCCCAGTCAAGGGGTTTATCAGCACCCCGGTCCCCGTTAAATAAACGTACTACTGCTAATGAATGCTAATATATCTCGTCTGGAATGCAGTGAATAGCTAGCTATGCCAAACTAAAGCAAGGTCTTCAGCGTTTTCAACATGCTCCATTTGTTCTACGCTTTCAGACGAATCCTGGAGCGTTTGGTTCGCTAGTGGTGAGAGCGTGAACCGAACCAAATGCAAAAACTGCTTTGCTTTCACTCTGTGTTTACTTCGGTGTGTTGCACGTGTCAGTTTCTGACTCCAAAATGCAGTTCAGGAAATTCATCTAGCCAATGACGGCATTCCAGTCCCCTTTTAGAAACACACTCGCAAACTTCCCTTCCCTTGTTCCCTCTAGGGAATCCCTGCTGCCATTTTAAAGTGTGTTCTACTTCATCAAGTGAACGAGGCTTACATGGACATACACTTGATCCTTCAATTTAGACAGAGGGAGTGAGTCTGCTTCAGATGTCCATTCCAGCACCTGTATGTCCCAGAATGCAGTGCGATTGTGACGTCACAACAGTGTAGTTCTCAAGTGCTCAAGGGTTTAGAGCGTTTCATTTATACACATTCACATTTATGCTCCGCCAGTAGTGCACACTTGTGTGAGGTAAGCAATGATGTACATCCAAGGGAATGAGACAGAGTTAGCGAGTGAAGGGTGTAAATGTTGGACTGGACTGCAGCCTGAGACTGATGTGGATGTATTATGTGGCTGTGTTTTGGTTTGTTTCAGCTGGTTGGGTTCAGGGCAGTAGGTCTGGGGTGAAACAGAGCCAAAATGGCTGAAAATATGGAAGTCATATAAAAGTCTGAAACTTCAGCACAGGCCTATCTAAAAGGTTAACACTGACAACTGATGATCAACAGGAAAATGACAGATGATACCTCTTAATCCCAACAGGGAAAACCAGCAGCAATCAGGAATGCATGATTATATGCTGTCATGGCTTCAAAAAAGCTGATTATAATGGAAGTCAGTGGAGCAAAAACAGCACCAACATCACCAAAGGGGAGTCAATCTGAACAACACACAAGAGTTAAAACTAAAACACACACTAGTGTACACTGAGTTTCATCATCATCATCATCATCATCACAGGAGTGTAGTGTGTGTGAATGGTGAGATCAGTGCTGTATGTGTGTGTGTGTGTGTGTTGTTCCTCACAGGATCAATTATACATGAAGGTGGTGTGTGTGTGAGCGTCCATTAGCATACCTGATGGTGTTTTTAATCCTCGTCCTTGACCACCGTCTGACCGTTCGTCAATAGCAGGTCACTTTAGCAGAAATATCAGCGGCGAATGTCACCTCCACTGCCGCAAACAAACAAATAAGAGCCCTACACCGCCGAGATTTCACAATTAAAACACTCTTCATTTACATGCGTCTGTCATTGACACGCGTCTTTCCTTCAGGATTTCGACCTTTCAGCACTGTGTGGGCTTCTGGAGGCCTTCGAGATGATTGATAATGCATGAGGAGGGAAAATAAAGCCTTCCAGTTGTGCTAAAACGGTGTTTGCTGAGAGTTAAGTGAACGTGGCGCCACAGCTTGACCCGTGTGAATATTTATAGACGCTCTCTCTCTGCGCTTTGAAATACACATGCAGAACTGCGCTTGTTGAAGAGATCTTTGTTGGGCTCAAATAATTGGAATAATAAATACAAAATTAGTCCATTTAAAATGATAATAAAAATTTAAATGAGTCAAATGTTCTCACTTTTATCGCATGTCGTGGTGCGTTACAACACACAGACAAATAAAACTTTTTAAACAAGCTAATAGAGTTGACCAAATCACTAATATGGAAAGTATATTAATAATACTAATAATGAAAGTGTGGAAAGTATATTATTAATAATAGTAATAAAGTATTATACTCATTTAATAACAATATACAGCTTTGGGTTGTGAGAAAAATGCTTCATAAAATAAAATGTATTATTATTATTATTATTAAATAACTCCTTTTATTATATTATACCAACATAATAATATTTATAATAATAATAAAAAATAATAGTCTAAAATGACTTCAGTTCATCAGATGTATTAATATTTATTTATTTATTTATTTATATTATTACTTTTATTATACCAACATAATAATATTTATAATAATAATAATAATAATAATAATATTAACAGTCTAAAATAACTCGTTAAACAAAAATTTTACTTTAGACTTCAGTTCATCGGATGTATTAATATTTATTTATTTATTTAGTGCATAAACAATATTCAGTCATTGATTTAAAATGGGATTAATGCTGTGTGTGTCTACACTGTGTGCTTTTACAATAAAAATGAATAACAACTATAAATGTTTAATAATGAAGTATTATACCAATATAATAATAATAAGTCTAAAATAACTCTTAACATTAGACTTCACTGCACCGGATGTATTTAATTAATTATTTATGGATTGATTTATTATAATATATTAATATAATAATATTTATAATAATAATAGCAGTCTAAAATAACACTAAACATTAGACTTCAGTGCATTGCATGTATTTTATTAATTTATTTATTTATAATAATAATTATAATATATTATAATTATATTACATCAACATCAAATTAATAATATTATTATTAATAATAACAATATTAATAACAGTCTAAAATAACACTTAACATTAGACTTCAGTGCACCTGATGTATTTATTTATTTATTATAATATATTATATTAGCATAATAATAATAATGATAATAATGATGATGATAATAATAATAATAATAATCTAAAATAACACTTAACATTAGACTTCAGTGCACCTGATGTATTTAATTAATTAATTAATTAATTTCTAATAATTATAATTATTATATTACACCAACGTCATAATAATAATAATAGTCTAAAATAACTCTTACCATTAGGCTTCAGTTTATCGGATGTATTAATATTTATTTATTTATTTATTTAGTTCATAAACAACATTCAGACGAGTGTAATGCTGTGTGTGTCTACACGGTGCAGTTCTCCAACAAACGCGTCTGTCAGATCAATCAGCTGAAATCCCAGCACCGTCTTCACGCAGAGCTCAAAGCGGCAGACCAAGAGGGAAAGAAGGTCTTAAAGTTGCTCTTTCCTGAAACACTTTGGCGTCTGTAAAGAGTTAAACGAAACGCAGCGCCGTAGCTTGACCCCTATGAATATTAATGAGGCTCCATTAAAAATGCATGCGGCGTTGTAGTTGTTGATCAGATTTTGGACGCCCATGCAAATTGGCCTGTCTTCCTTGTCAAGCCGCAGGATGAATAATGTAGTTGTGTTGTATATTCAGGGACACGCCATTGACAGTCAATTAACAAGTTTGATTGGTGTGTGAACTCATTCTTTTGAACTGTTAATTTTATGTAAATAGTATTCCCCCGTCTCCTCCCCCTCCCCGAAGTACCTGCGCACGGCTCTTAATAATTGATCACGCCGCACCTGTTTTTTATCGCGCAAATATTCTAATCGCCAAGAGGTCTCGCTTTTGATATTCAAATGCACAAATCTGAGGGCTTTTATTGAAGGCCGGTTCTCTGTGTGTGCGTGTGCGTGTGCGTGTGCGTGTGTGTGTGTGTGTGTGTGTGTGTGTGTGTGTGTGTGTGTGTGTGCGACTCCATCTTGGATTGTGTTTGGACGGCGTTACAATATCATAGATTTTCAGACTCATTTAGTCCTTCATTGAGTCTGTTTATAGTCAAAAATATTAGCCTTTGTCAAATATTCCCCAAATGATGTTGAACAGATTCAGGAATTTTTCACAGTATTTCCTATAATATTTTTTCTTCTGGAGAAAGTCTTATTTGTTTTATTTCGGCTAGAATAAAAGCAGTTCTTAATTGTTTTAAAGCCATTTTAAGGTCAATATTATTCGCCCCCTTCAGCAATATTAGTGTTGGATTGTCTCCGGAACAAACCACTGTTATACAATGACTTGCCTAATTACCCTAACTTTACCCTAATTAACCTAGTTAAGCCTTTAAATGTGTCAAACATTTAGTCTTTAAAACACTATACATGAGTGAAACCCTGATATGCAGATATTCTGACTCTGATTGGCCCATTAGTGTTTATTTTCAGCTCTGGGTTCAGCTCCAGCCAATAGCAGAACAGCAAATTCTAGGAGGCGGGGCTAAAGATAGTAAAACCCCATCTGATTGGTCAAATTTAGATAATCAATCAATGCATAAAGTAAATGTCATTATCACACATGTCTGCGATACGTATATTGCGTATACTATTATCACGATAACGATACTGTTGTGATATATAATTTGCAGCCCTAGTTTATATGATTTATTGAAATACAGTTTATGAAGTGATATTTTCTGTCGTTTAGTAGACTTCAAACAAGGGGATCTAGCTTGATTTGCATTGTAAGCCTTAAATAAAAGTTTAAAATGTCATATTTGTTTACGTTCTTAGTTATGATACTCTCATAGACGCATAAATCCGCTGATTTCTTTGCAAAGTTCTGCACAGAAATAGCTAAAGATGAGCGCACCGCCAGTGTGTGTTTGCTGTAGGTGCGGTGGATGGATGCTGGCAGGTAAATGAAGCGCTGATTGATCGGCCGCTGGGAGCCCCTGTAATCCAGAGCTGCTGAAGATTCATCAAACATGACAAGTGAAGCCAGCAGCGGGAATCATGGGAAACCCGTATGATTATGGAAATGGATGTGACTATTTGCTCCCTCCAGCAAAGTGGGTTTTGTTGAGCCGTTGTTTCCGAGGAAATGCTCAAGTGCTCATTTTGTTTAAGAAAGGACATCATTGGCGGTTTCTAAGAAAGAGTCTGATCCTCCTGTTTCACTCTCGAGTCCTATAAGAATGAATTTGGATTGATGTTGAAACTGATTCTAGTGATTGGATCATTTTTAGTTTGAAATAAAACACACACACACACAAGGCGGCACGGTGGCTCAGTGGTGTCGCACTGTGGCTTCACAGCAAGAGAGGTCGCTGGTTCGAGTCCCGGCTGGGTCAGTTGGTGTTTCTGTGTGGAGTTTGCATGTTCTCCCCGTGTTGGCGTGGGTTTCCTGCGGGTGCTCCGGTTTCCCCCACAGTCCAAACACATGCGCTATAGGGGAATTGAACTAAAATGGCCGTAGTGTATGAGTGTGTGTGTAAATAAGTGTGTATGGGTGTTTCCCAGTACTGGGTTGCAGCTGGAAGGGAATCCGCTGAAAAAAACACTGTTAAATATAATTTGTGTTTGGAATTACAAGAACACCATAAAACCCCATGTATGTCCTTGTAAACCATCTTAACCCTGTAACTTCTAGGTCATACCCATGTGATTATACAAGTTTGTGTCCTCATAAAGCACATAAACAAGTACACACTTGTTCTCCAATTAATGAGAATCAAACACTGATTCTAGTGATTATACCATTTGTAGTTAACAATAAAACACACACACACATGTTGGTTTAGGTGGTTAATGAGGACTCTCCATACGCGTAATCTGTTTTATAGAGTAAAAAACACTTATTATATGACCCTAAGGCTAAACCCAACCCTTACAGGAAAGCTGTGGCAAATTTTAAATGTGAAAAACCCTGTTTACCCTGATTTATAGGTCTTACAAATTACAAGGACATCATAAAACCCACATATGTCCTTGTAAACCATCTTAACTATGTAAGTCCTGGGTCATACCCATGTGATTATACAACTTTGTGTCCTCATCTTGAAACAAAACACACGTTGGTTTAGTTGGTTTATGAGGACTCTCCATAGGCGTAGTGTATTTTATACTGTGAAAACAGCTTATTATATGGCCCTCCCCCTAAACCCACCCCTCACATGAAACCGTGTACTGCACAGGATCTCCTCACCTGCAGCCCTGTGTATCTGAGAGTGCTTCTGTCTCTTTATCTGCGGGATTGGGAGTTTATGTGTGGATTCTCAGCTCATTATCAGGTTATGAATGCGTCGGAGCTGCACATTTGCGCATCGTTCATGTGAAACGGCAGCTGGAGGTGATAAAATAACAATGAAGGTGTAGCACTTTAATTGAGGCTCTGCTGTTCAAACTCCAGTGCTTTAATAATGTTAATGAATTGCACCTTTTTAATGTAAGGCTCTGGATTTTGCATGAATCCACCATGTTTCATCAGTAGGCTACAAAAATGGCTTGAAACCTTTTGATGCTGAACTGAGCAACAATATATTGCTGAAGGGGGATAATAATATTGACCTTAAAGTGGTTTTTAAAAAATGAGAATCTGCTTCTAAATTCAAAATATTTTTAGGGTAATTATTGTGTGTGTGTGTGTGTGTGTGTGTGTGTGTGTGTGTGTGTGTGTGTGCGTGCGTGCGTGCGTGCGCGTGTGTGTGTGTGCGCGTGCGTGTGCGTGTGTGCGTGTGTGTGTGTGTGTGTGTCAGGTTGGCGGTGCGGTGTTCTGTGCGGGTCAGATCCCTCTGGTCCCATGCCGTATGGTTCTGCTGGACGGTTCGCCTCTGCTCCAGGCTCAGCTCTGCTTCAGTCACACAGAGAAGGTTCTGGAGGCCGTGAGCTCTGGACTGACTCTGAGGAACGTTCTGCAGGCACACATGTACATCACAGACATCAAATACAGCGCAGCCGTCAGCGCAGCCTGGAGAACACGACTGCAGGACACACAGGTGAGCAGACACACACACACACAGGCCATGATGGGTAAGGGCCGATGGAGGGAATTTGGCCAGGACACCGGGGTTACACCCCTACTCTTTACCACAGAGAGTCAGGACCTCGGTTTAACGTCTCATCCGATAGACAGCGCTCATTGACAGTATAGTGTCCCCTTCACTATACTGGGGCATTAGGACTCACACAGACTGCAGGTTGAGCGCCCCCTGCTGGCCTCACTAACGCCACTGCCAACAGCAGCCTAGTTTCCCCATGTGGTCTCCCATCCAGGTACTGACGTAAAACCTGACCTAAAGTTCATGCAAATGATGAGGGCGTGGCCTGTGAGTCACGCAACAGTCTGCTTTGTGTTCTGATTGGCCTTTTGTCCACCGGGGTTTTACACTTGCGTAATTTACATGAGAACAATGATGTCTAATGCTCATTGTGTGGTCATTTCCTTATACTGATCTCTTATTATTCCACTATGCCTAGGTGTAGCCAGATTTTCTTTAAAGGGCACCGTTAAACGGTGTTACTAGAGCCGTTAAAACGGAAAGTAAAAAATTTAGGTTAATTTAAATGTCAATTAAATTAGACATGCTGCTGGTTTACTAATATTGAATAAAATACCTCTTTAAAGTGAAATGCTACTTAAAACAAACAAAAACAGCAGAATTATGGGTAAAATAAATGAGATTTGAGGGAAACAGCTGCCTGGAGACACACAGATGTGCTGTGGATCCGTCACTCCATTTGTGGAGTGTGTCGTCTGAATTCGAGACCAGTATTCTCTTAATCCTTTTATTAACGTGTTTGCTCTGAGATAGTGCTAATTGTTTCCTCTTGCTCTCTGCATTGTTTCATTATTTTATGTTTATTTAAGAGAGCTCCATTAGGGGAAAAGCAATTAATCCTCCAGACCTGGAGCTCCTTCATGAGTCCGACATTTATATGCAAATGAAGGCTCCTCCCAGTGAAGCGCAGCTGAGCCAATCAGGAGCTGATCTCAGGTCTAAGCGCTCATCAGAACTTGAGCTTGTGAGATTACACCACGTATCTTCAGATGTGTTCCTCAGATCCCATAATTCTCTCGGACAATGTTCCCTGTGGGCCTACTCATAAGAGTAATTTGATTAAACTATAACAAATTAAGATTACAGGTATTTTTATATTTTAGAGTGTCTAACGTAAAGCTGAAACCTGTTGAAATAAGTAAAAGCAACATGAAATCGTATATATTTGATCATATGTAAGTTGTTGTTGATGCTGTCATTGGTGATCTAATAATCATCATCAGCGCGTTGATTCCGTGCGTATGTGTGTGCGTGTGTGTGTGTGATGGAAACAGCTCCTTCATCTGAGCTCCTCCAGTCAGAGGAGATGAAGCAGAAGCGTTCATAATGTCTGTAATGGACTGTGTGATGGAGTTTGCAGGGTTAATTGGCACATGTGTTGTTTGTGGAGAGCGAGACGTGTGTGTTATAGAGACGGTTTAACTTCAGATCAATCCAAACCCTGATCACACTCACATCTTCAGGTTATTGAAGTCATCTATCAGCGTTCCAACTCCGCTGCTTTAATGAGTGTGTAAACTTTCATGCGTTCGGCTGCTTTTATACAGCTGACTTTATCTGTGAAGAGATTAGAGATGAGTCTGATTTATTCTATTGTGAGATATTAAAACATTCATGGATTCTGTTTTGTTTAGAGATTTAAATATTAATTGATAATGTATTAATAGATTTGAATATTGTAATCAGTTGTGATCTATAAAGATGTTTCAATGTTAACGGTTTAAATAGCAATTGATTCTGTTACATTAAAGGATTACATGGTTATTGATTTTGTAAACAGATGTAGACCTCCTCCAAGACCATCACTGATGCTGCTGGCAAATTCATTTATTCATTCATTCATTCATTCATTTTCCTTCAGCTTAGTTCCGGGGTCGCCACAGCGGAATGAACCGCCAACTATTCCAGCATATGTTTTACACAGTGGATGCCCTTCCAGCTGCAACCCAGTACTGGGAAACACCCATACCCACTCATTTACACACACACACACTCGTACACTACGGCCAGTTTAGTTCATCAATTCCCCTATAGCGCATGTGTTTGGACTGTGGGGGAAACCGGAGCACCCGGAGGAAACCCACGCCAACACGGGGAGAACATGCAAACTCCACACAGAAACGCCAACTGACCCAGCCAGGACTCGAACCAGCGACCTTCTTGCTGTGAGGCCACAGTGCTAACCACTGAGCCACCGCGTCACCCCACTGGCAAATTCAATTGATTAAAATAACTCCAAACAAGCAGCACAACTGTTTTTAACACATAATAATCAGAAATGTCTAAAGGATCATGTGAATCAAGGATCACTGAAGACATGTGCAAGGATCCTCACAATTAAACCACATCAAGAAAATGACATAGTCCCAGTTAGGGTTGGGTATGGTTTGGGGGGATTTCGATACCGGTGCTAAATCGGTACTTTTAAAACGGTACCGGTGCCAAAACGCTGCCTGAACCGATACTTCTGAGCCACAAAATTATGGTGGACGACTCTTTTAATCTTTTATTTGACAAAAAAAATATTGAAATCATGTTAATTGAACAATATAATTACAGTTTAAAGTAGACATCAGTTCATATTTTATATATCTGAATTGCATTAATATATTTCTCTTGATCATTTGTTTGTTAGCATGAATTTAATTTAATTTAAGGAAAGAAAAAACCTCTGCGTTTCGTGACGTGGGTGTCTGTGGTCCTTTAAGGTCATTAAAAATCGCTGTTTCCATGGTCGACTCTTAATCAGAGTATTGTCTTAATCATATTAAAATGGGAGTATTGGTGTCCGTGTAAACGCAGTCAGTGAAAGTGCCAGATGATGTCTCAGCTGTCAGAGACCGTGCGTTCCTCTGCCTGTAAGTTGACTCCATGTGCCCAAATGTTTCGTTAAGTCTGACGTGTTTCCCTCCTTACACGCAACTTTAGTAAAGCATCTGCTGCTGTGTCGGAATCCTTGTTTGTAAAGTACAGCCATACTTTAGAACGCTTAGTTTAAGCAAATTTGATGAACGCGATCATGCATGTTGATGAATCTGAAGGGAGTCGCTCACCGGATGCGCTGTACTGCGCGCGTTGCCTACGTGTGTGCGTTCCCTAAGCTACAAGGACAAATGCCTAACATCGCCGACGGTGTCCGCATCCCTCAAAGTTGTTTCGAATCAAATGTTTAGAGATGATGTGACACAACATGTACCTATGTGTACCTTTGATGCACCCCTTGATGCTTCTTACATCCTTGTCGCAGAACCAGTGGCACCGAAATTCATAAGCTGATTCGGTCCGGTGCATACCGGTTACACAGGGTTTTAGTACCCAGCCCTAGTCCCAATACTTTCTTTACTTGTTTCTTTCTTTGTGCAGGCTTTATAATGAGAAGTGTCAGAAGGCTGGGCTGCAGTAAACGCTGTTGATTCAGATCTTGGTGTGTTTTTGTCCCATAAACTGAAAGTCTGTATGTCAAGGTCGACCTTTAAAGTTCCCCCAAAGAGTAAATTCTTCATTTACTCACCCTTTACATCTTCCAAACCTGTTTGAGTTTCTTTCCTCTGTTGAACACACAAGATGACCCTGTAGTTACTGACTTCCACAGTATTTGTTTTCCCTGCTATGGAAGTCAGTGGTCTTCAGCTTTCTTCAAGATGTCATCAAGCAGGTTTGGAAGAAGTGAGTAAATCTTTATTTTTGAGTGAACTGTCCCCTTTAAAACCCTCTGGATCCCTTATTATGGCCCCTGGGAACCATTAACAGCCTCCCTTCATTACGGCCCCTTAAGTGCTAATCTGTGGCGTATTAAAGCGCTGTGCCCGCAGCCGTCTGAGTGAACACTTTGCACTGCTTAAAGCAGCTATTGTTTAGTGGCTGAAGTGCTGTGGTGTTGATACGCAATCAGCCCGCGCCGCTTTAATCTGGATGTAAGTGCAGCGCCGGTCACCGGGTCGCCACCGGGACGCGGCCCCAGAATGGGAGAAAAGCCTCTCTGATTTATTCGCCGTCTGCTTTCTGAGCGAATCTCAAAATAAAGTGTATGTAACCCGTCATTACAGCGCTGCGCTGGAGTGGATGAAAATTGATCCAGCCAATTGAAAAGAGGGTTAAGTGTTTTCGCCCCTGATCGACGGCACAAACAAAGCGGCGCTTGTGTAAAACACTCATTTGTCGGCCATTAGCAGATGAGACGGTGTTATTTGAGGGCCGCATTGTGTTGCGAAAGACGCTTGAGAGGCGATAATGGCCGCCAGCGAAGAATGAAGATTCTTAACTCTGCAGATGACATCATTTAAAGCCTGAAGTGGTGTAAAATGAGCCGCGCGCGTGTCTGGAATCACACCCGTCTGTCTTTGTCTCGGCGCTCGCTTGTTTTCAGGCTTCAGCTGATGTTGTGGTGTGTTCATCATGGGAACGACATAACTCAGCTCTTCTCTTCAGTGTAAACACACACACACCCGGCCTGTGATCTGACTGAAGTGAGTTGTGCTTAGCTGATCCTATGACGAACACAGACTCGTAGACTAATGCCATGACTGTTTATATTAGGTGGTCTTCACTACTATGTGCTTGCATCAGAAAATAAATACAATGTACTTACTGTGCTGATACAGTATTGCAGAACACTTGAGGTGGGATGCGGGTCGGGTTGTGGACAGGTTTGGGGGTATGGGTGGGTTAAAGTGTAAAGGATGGTAAACAGTGTCATTACAGAAATTAATCACTGATGTAATTACATGCAGGTATTACATCTACACACACACACACACACACACACACACACAACAGACCTTGAGACTGACACAAACACACACACCTGACATTGAGACACAACCACACACATGCACAAACACACACACCAGAGCCTGACCCTAATACTATTACACACATACTTATGCACACACACACACACACACACACACACACACACACACACACACACACACCCCTTCACTGTATGATAATAACACAACCACACACACACATACACACACACATGCACAAACACACCTGTGAAGGTTGGTTTAGGGGTA
>CAIGQV010000903.1:1026744-1040038 GCA_903798115.1 Danio jaintianensis
CTGTTGACTAGTGAGTAGATGAGTTCACCTGTTGACTAGTGAGTAGATGAGTTCACCTGTTGACTAGTCAGTAGATGAGTTTAGCTGTTGACTAGTCAGTAGATGAGTTTAGCTGTTGACTAGTGAGTAGATGAGTTCACCTGTTGACTAGACAAACTCATCTACTCACTAGTCAACAGGTAGTCCACTAGCTTTGATGAAGACCTCAGTGTGTCACCAGGAGCCATGACTATTGATTTATATGTGTTTATTTTGAATCTAAAAAAACATGTCACCATTAATGTTTGGGTGAACTACCCCTTGTAGACTGATTGAATCAGATGTGTGTGCTCAATATTCAGTGAGTTCAGCTGCACAGTGACACCATTACTGACTGAAGACCAGCTGACACCTACAGTAATAGCATGTTTAATGGTTGTTTAAGAAAGCAAACTAAATATTGTTAGACTCATGTTCACAGAACTTTAGTATTGTTTGAAATACATTTTCATAATGTTAAAAGGAAACATGATTCATATGTAAAACTGATTAACAACATGTTGATTTTGCTCTGCAGATTCCAGTACCAAGTGTGCCTACATTCCAGCCCAGCATCAGTATTGCCCACCGCCTGGAAGCCATACAGAAATACATCAGGGACTTGCAGTATCCTTTCACCCAGTGTCCTCCTCTGCGTTTCTGTCTTGCTGATGTTAAAGATGAACGTCTAAACTTTCTGAAATCAGCATGCATTTACTGGAGAAGCAGACCGTAAATATTCTGTGAATAAGTGATTCTACGCTTCAAATATCAGCCGATGGGGTCAGAACAACAGACATTTATATCTTATTACCATAATTGCAAGTTTATTCTTCTTATTTTTTTATTTTTATAATTATGATTATTTTTAAACATGAATACATTTGTAATAATCTTAAATATAGAAAGCAATGCTTAACATTTGGCATCTCCAGTAACTGTATCTTGATTATTGCATTATTTTTGGTTCCACTGTAGATGTCTGTGAAAGGGCTTTATATTACTGCAGAAGAGGCATTCATTCATTCATTCATTCATTCATTCATTCATTCAGACTTTTTATTGAGTTAAAGAGAAGTAAACTATTAGTGAAATAAAATATTAGATCACCTGTAGGAGAATATTTGAAGGAGCTGTTATTTATGCGGGGTGACGCAGTGGGTAGCGCTGTTGCCTCACAGCAAGAAGGTCGCTGGTTCGAGTCCCGGCTGGGTCAGTTGGCGTTTCTGTGTGGAGTTTGCATGTTCTCCCCGTGTTGGCGTGGGTTTCCTCCGGGTGCTCCGGTTTCCCCCACAGTCCAAACACATGCGCTATAGGGGAATTGATTAACTAAATTGGCCGTAGTGTATGAGTGTGTGTGTGTGTGAATGAGTGTGTGTGGGTGTTTCCCAGTACTGGGTTGCAGCTGGAAGGGCATCCGCTGCGTAAAACATATGCTGGAATAGTTGGCGGTTCATTCCGCTGTGGCGACCCCTGATGAATAAAGGGACAAAGCCGAAAAACCAAATAAATGTTACTTATGCACAGTCTGTAAGGCAGAATGGAGGGAATTTGGCGCTGATTAAACGTGATTGTCCTGCTTTGAGCTTCTGTCGGGGTTTCAGCTCAGTGTAGGCAGATGGAAATGAAAGCACAGAGCAGAAGATGGCGAGCCAAACCTCTGTGAATGTCAAGACACTGTGAGACACTGTGTGTGCTGGGGGATATCCCGTCCCATGTGAACGCAGCAGATTTACTGTGGGATTCTAGTGTTTGTTGACTGTTTCTCCATTGACAGGCAGTGTGTTTCGTGCTTAACATGGTCTCTCAGATACAATCACACTGGAACACAGTTCTTCGAGATCAAGAAGAGCCGGCCACTCACAGCGTAAGACCATCTGCTCCCGTTTCATCCTCTAATACGAAGCCTTTTCAACTCAGATCCAACACCAGACAGACAGGAATAGAACAGAACGCAAGCATAGATATAAATATAGATGAAGTCAGAATTATTAGCACTCCTGCATTATTAGCCCACATTTCTGAACATGATAGTGTTAATAGCTCATTTCTAATAACTGATGTCTTTTCTCTCTGCCATGATGACAGCACATAATATTAGACTAGATATTCTTCAAGACACTAGTATTCAGCTTAAAGTGATGTTTAAAGGCTTAACTAGGGTAATTAGGGTAAAGTTTGGGTAATTAGGCAAGTCATTGTATAACAGTGGTTTGTTCTGGAGACAATCCAACACTAATATTGCTGAAGGGGGCGAATAATATTGACCTTAAAATGGCTTTAAAATAATTAAGAACTGCTTTTATTCTAGCCGAAATAAAACAAATAAGACTTTCTCCAGAAGAACAAATATTATAGGAAATACTGTGAGAAATTCCTGAATCTGTTCAACATCATTTGGGGAATATTTGAAAAAGAAACAAAACTTCACAGGAGGGCGAATCATTCTGGCTTTACACCACCATAGAAGAAATTATTACCTGAATTTTATGTTTTGGGTGAACTATCCCTTTAAAGATATTTGTAGATATTTATTCTGAAAGCCGTGTCATATAAACACTGTGAACAGCAGAGAACTATATATTGGGCTTGTATCAGGGAATAAGCAGCCTAATTAATGAACAGCCAGGAAGCAGTGATGACAATCTGGCTTAAATAATAACATTAGATGCATTTCATTTCAGTTCCCATTGATGAGCAGTGATAGCAGCAGTCTGTTACGGCTCAGTGTAAAGCAGCAACATACAATAATAATTCATATTATACTACTGAACGGTTTTGAAAAAGGCAGAGTAATGCAGATCCATATCAAGGTTCAAGGTTCCATTTACTGTCTCCCTTAGGAGCGATTTGTTGTTCTGCTGTACATAGACAATATTCATAGACAATTGTCACAGTCAGTGGGTGGGGAAAGGAGTGAGGACTCAAGTGCAGAACTAAATTAAATAAAAATAAAACAAAAAGGCAACAAAAACAACCCCGAGGGGGGAAACATTAACAAAACACACAAACAAACTTGACTGGGCAGGCTGGCATGGATCAGGGCTGGACATGACAGGACAAGGCAATAATCGATGGCGAACTGGCACAGGACAGCAGACATGAGGAGAATATAAAGGAGAAATAATTAACACACAGACAGGTGAACATAATAAACTAATAATGGGTTAAGGAGGGTGGGACTAGACGAGAGCACAAAGAAACATCACAAGCCGTGTGCTCACGTAAGAACAGGACTAGAACACGCACCAATAGCTATGTTTCCATCCAAAAATGCGAATTAACTTTATGCGCAAAACTGGAATATGGCATAAAAGATGTGGGAATAAAGCAGCGTTTCCATCCAACAGTCAAAGAGAACAAAATCGTCACTTCCTGATTAAATGGCGCCAAATATCAACAGTAAAAACGGAATTTACTGCGGTCGGAGAAGCTGCGTCAATCTTTTCTTCATTTAATAAATGACTTGCGCCTCAGAAGGCAATGCTGACGCGCAGTGAACGCGTGGTGGCGTTTGAAGGCGTGAGATGTGGAGCACAGACGCTCTTAACAGTTCTGGAGGTCATTAATAATATAATAACACTAATACTGAAATGGTTCAGGCGTTTTAGAATGACCAAAACAACATTTCAGATGTTTTACAGTGTGCTCAGCCTGCTGGTTTGTCCATTCACACACACTTTCATCATCACATGATCTCTTATAACCAAATCACATGACCTTATTTTAATGCGCATACTGGAATTTGTTCGGTAAAAGTGTTTCCATTGCAGTTTATGCGCATCTTTTCTTATCCAATAAAAAGTTTATCCTACTCAGTGATGCGCATGCGTTTTTTATGCGCATTTTCAAAATTTATGTGCATCTTAGCGTTTCCATCAACCGATTTTTTATGCGCAGATCCAAAATGCGCATAAAAATAGGTGGATGGAAACGTAGCTAGTGAGAGAACTCATTAACCGTGTGTTCACATGAAACCCGACACTAAAGCACTCAGCCACAATGTAAACACCAGTCCACGTGCTTAAACAACACAAACAGAACACAAGACACAAGTACACGGTAAATAAAAACACTCACCGTGCACTCACACATGCAACGTGCATGTTTTATCCCAGCGCCAACCGAAACCAACTGGACTGAGACGCTGAGAATGAAACAGCACAGTGCAGACAGAACAAACACAAACACCAGCACGAGAGTGCACATCCTGAGCACGCCCAGACCTCGCGCGCTGGGTGCGGATTATACATTGACAATCGGGGGGGTCAAGTTTTTTGATTCTGTTCGGTAATATGCCTCAGTGAACCAAATTTACATATTTAATTCAATTACATCTCATTTATTAATCAAACTGTATGTTTTCAGTGTTTTGAGGGATATTGAGTGGTTCTCAATGACATTTGTGATATTAAATAAACCTATTAATGGATGACCATGAAGGACTGCACATATTTTACTGTTTAACTTCCATGTGCGAGCAAGAGTATAATAAAATACAAACTATGCATCTAGTTTTACGGACACCTACAGTGCTATTTGACAAGAAACATGTTTTGTGAACTCTTGCGCTGTCTGTCGGTGCTGTAGATTTGCCGGTTTCAAACCGATGACTTAATATTTTTTGGTGCAAACATGCATTCACAATGGTTTGAACCATTACAGGGGTGGTCAAATGTATATTTAAGTGATCTAATATTTTAATTATTAATATTATTTAAGATACAGACCAGAGCAAACTATTTCTTTACTTTCTTTATTTCTAACTACCATTAAAGGGCAGACCCCCCATACATCTTGTTTTGATTCCCTTCAGGGGGGATCAAGCGTTAATTAGGGGGGGGTCTGACCCCCCCAAACCCCACTGTAATTCGCACCCTGCTTGAAGTGGGCGCACGCACGGCCCGAGCACGGCCAAGATGGCGCTCGTACAAAAAACAGAGACAGACAAGAACAGAATAAGCGTGCTCGACCTGAGAAAACTCGAGCCGAGCACAACAAACAAGACAGGACAGGACTAGTGTCTGGACTCTGCCACCAAAACAAGAATTAACAAAACCGAAGTGGCAGAATCCTGACAAAAATACATCCTAATGTAAATACAGTTCCATTAAAACTGTATGCCATCTGTTATGGCAACCAGTGCAGTTGTCTTATTGTCTTAGCCATCCTACCTGCTCATTAATCATTTATTTGAACAAGGAACAAAAGAATATTAATATCTATTACACATAATAAGACCCTATATCTTCTGCCAGAATTCAAATACTCTTGTAAAATCTGTTTATCATCAGCATAAAGCTAAACATTTGCTAAAGAAAGCATGTATTTGTGGCGCTCTACGCTTCATGTGTGTAATGGTTATTGTACAAACTGTTATCACCTGTCATGTGTTCCTCAGATTAATGGACATTGCCAAGGAAATGACCAGAGAATCTCTGCCAATCAAGTGTTTGGAGGCTGTTATCCTTGGAATGTATCCTTTACTGAGCACTTCACTGGAGTGAAACTGTTAAAGTCATCACGCATCAGTGCTGTTATCAAGCCTGGATTGGAACTATTAATATATGATCTCTGATTATCACTACAGTTTTGCCAGTGCTTCTGGTTGGTTCAGTCATAGAGTATATACAGAGCTTTCATTAGCATTGCAATGGAAGATGAATCCACACGTGCTAGGAAGCGAGTACTTTGAAAACTGCAGAGGACCTGATACAGAGCCCTGTGGCACACCATAGTGCATCTAACAGTTCTCCTTTCACACAAAGTGGCAGCTGTCCGGACTTAAAACATCTTTATGCTTGTTTACGTGTGTCAGTGCAATTCTCTGATCTGCCAAAGAGAACCACACCATCTTTAGTGCATGCTTATGAGTGATATTTTTTAAGATTCATTCATTCATTCATTCTCCTTCGGCTTAGTCCCTTTATTCATCAGGGGAATGAACCGCCAAATGTTCCAGCATATGTTTTACACAGCGGATGCCCTTCCAGCCGCAACCCAGTACTGGGAAACACCCATACACACTCATTCTCACACACACTCATACACTACGGTCAAACGGTCAATTTCTGGCAGGGTTTGAGATGGGTCTGCTATTGATTTCTGTTTCTGCAAGTCTTCTTAGGGACAGAAAGAGTGTTATTGGCAACAGGAGGACTCTTTGGGTGTCCTGAAGACATACAGCATTAAGAGCTTAGACAGATTATTGAATCTTAGGTCCAGAAAAGTGCTCTGTGGTGATGCCCAATGGTTATGTAGTCCTGTCAGAGTAAGACTGAACTAGATAAAACAGGAGGAGAGAGACCGTTCTGAGATGATGATTGGATCCTTAAGACACATATAGCATATTCATATGGAGTAAACAAATTGTTATAAATGAAATGTAGGAAGACACGGTGTCTCAGTGGTTAGCACTGTGGCCTCACAGCAAGAAGGTCACTGGTTCGAGTCCCGGCTGGGTCAGTTGGTGTTTCTGTGTGGAGTTTGCATGTTCTCCCCGTGTTGGCGTGGGTTTCCTCCGGGTGCTCCGGTTTCCCCCACAGTCCAAACACATGCGCTATAGGGGAATTGATGAACTAAATTGGCCGTAGTGTATGAGTGTGTGTGTGTGAATGAGTGTGTATGGGTGTTTCCCAGTGATGGGTTGCAGCTAGAAGGGCATCCGCTGTGTAAAACATATGCTGGATAAGTTGGCGGTTCATTCCGCTGTGGCGACCCCTGATGAATAAAGGAAGAAAGCCGAAGGAAAATGAATGAATGAATGAAATGTAGGAATGCAAGAGCCAGATTTACTTGAAGCGTTGATGCTGAAAAGATGAAAATGCTGATTTTATTTATCAATCCATTATTTTTCTCCCATTTGTTTCCAATTTGCTGTTTTGGTGAAAACTTTGGAAAGGTTGACATTTGTGTGGAAGTGCTCCATTGTTTTTTAGATAAACAAATATGTTCACTTAGCAAGTTTCTGAAATTTCTGCAAACATATTATAGTATGTTGACGCTTCAGAAGCGTACATACAGCATCTTTATCGCTTCCCCTGTACTTGCTGATAATGTGCACACAGTTACCTGTTTCCCGGTGACTCCCTTAACTCCGGCGATCGCTCAGTTACCTCACCAACAGCATGCCGAGCGTAGAGCGCTTTCCTCTCAGCTTTAAAACTCAGTTCTCAGGGAGTCACTTCCGTCACATCGTGCTGGGCGTTCACAGCGGCGGGCGGTTCGGCGCTCTGGGCATCAGCCGCCGCCAGGACCTGATGTACAAAACACTGCAGTACAAAACACTGAGCGACCTGCTGCTGGACTTCCAGGAGGCGTACCGCGGCCACTGGCACACGCTCTGCAGGGTCAGGATTGGCCATTACGTGTCCCACGACCCACACAGCGTTGAGCAGATCGAGTGGAAGCATTCGGTGCTGGATGTTGATAAACTGTCCAGAGAAGAGCTGAGGAAAGAGCTGGAGAGACACACGCGAGACATGAGGCTCAAGGTATCATGGAAGTACACACTTATCCAAATAAACTTTACCAAAATAAGTATTGAACACGTCATCGTTTTTCTCAGAAAACATATTTCTAAAGGTGCCGTTGGCTTGAAATGTTCCCCGGATGTTGGTAACAACCACAGAAATCCATATATGCAAAGAAAACAAATCTAATTAGTTTACAAATGAAGTTATGCGTAATAAAATGAAACGACACAAGGGAAAAGTATTGAACAGATGAAGAAAGGGAGGTGTATTCCGGCAGTGAAAGCCCAGACAGCAGCTGAAATCTCTCAGTAGTTCTTCAGCAACCCTCTGCCCTTCAGCTGCTTTAGTCCAACATCTACATTACAGGAGGATGAAGATCAAACCATTTCAGCAAGACAATGATCCAGAACATATCCGAGGAGACTCTCAGATGCTTTCAGAGAAAGAAAATCAAGCTGTAGAATGGCCCAGCCAATCACCTGACCCCAATCCAATAGAAAATACAAAATAAAGCTCAGATTTGATAGACGAGACCCACAGAACCATCAAGATTTTGACACTCTGTTGAAACAATGCATGTGACTTCATTCTCCATATGAGAGGCATCTTTAATGTATTGTTTGGGTTTTTACCAAAATCTGGTTCAATTCCATGTCAACAGCTCAATTTACATTTCCAAACATTATTTTTGTGATTAATTGTAATTGTACAATGAGATTATTGTCTGCAACAGCTTTCATTAGCATTATCATTCCAGCTAAGATGAAAACGGCAGAGGACCTAATACAGAGCCTTGAGGCACACAGCGGTTATTTTTTTGTTCGATTTGACAGTTTTTATAGCATCTTAATTGTCTCCCTGTACCAGTACAAATGTCTGATGTGCCCAAGAGAATGTGTGTGCTTAGTGAAACTAGTGCTAGATTATAAAACAAGTAATAAAAGCTACACAGTATCATGCGTTGTGTTTATCCGAGAGGTTTATGTGTTTCAGATTGGTAAAGCGGCTCCTCCGTCGCCCTCTAAAGACAGAAAGAAGGATGTCGGTTCTCCTCTGAGGAACCCAGGCAGCCCAATGCGCAAGAACAGCCAGAGCGACAGACGGTACTCACAGATTATTCACAACATAGGCTCATTCTGAAAACGTAGCCCTATATACATTTCTGGAGATCAGGAATTATGTAGCCAGAGGTACGTATGGCTGCATTTCGTCTTTAAAACGAACGCTACGGGGCGGTATGACGCCGTTCCTTTTCACGCTACCAGCTGACCACTTACTTCGGCTTTGTGGACGGCTTACCCGCTGTTACCAGTTTGTCCAGTGGCTCGCCGTGTATGTCAGAGGATTTGGACGCAGAGTTGACCGCCACAACGGGGTTCGAGTCCGGTGAAGAACGGTACCAGAAAGTAAGACAAAAACAGAAGCTAAAAAATAAAATAAACATGTAAATAACAGGGTGAGAATGTGGTAAAATCTGAAAACGTGGTAAAAATCAGGCCAGGGCTTTTCTTTTTCTGGATTGCTTTTCAAAACACTGTGGGTTGGGTTTAGGGAAGGAGGAGGGTGGGGGTATCGGTCGGACGGTCGGTCAGCGGGTCGGTCATTCAGTCAGTCAGTCAGTCAGTCGACAGCGGCCTCTGGTGGATTTACGTGAGAACAGCAGGCATGAATGGCACTAGTGAGAGATATTTGAGATCTGTAAAAGCGTACACAGCGGCCTCTGGTGGATTTACGAAAACTGAAACTGCAAAAAAACGTACCTCCTGGGACATATTTGGTGCTCTCCAGAAATGTACACAGGGGTACGTTTTCAAAATGAACCTGTGTTGGATTGTTGACACCACAGATCGCTTTCAGTCCCCAAACAGTATCCTCAGTCAATGTTGTGTCCACAGGCCATCGGTAGAGAAGCGGCCCGCGTCAGCAGGACCCGCAGTGGATGTGAACGGGTACCAGATCAGGGTGTGAGAGATTCAGCAACACCCACGAGAAAGACTGGAAGTGCATGGTGTTTCACAGAGAATGTGCTCACTTACAAGGGTAGACATGAACACACACCCCCTTCAGTGGAATAGACACGTTATAAACAATGCATCATATTTATATCCATTTCAGCATCACGCTTTTCACATGTATTCTGTAAATAATGTGCAGTTAACCTTTAACTCTACTAGACACTAATGTAGTCCTTTTATTGTGCCTTTTGATCACGTTACACTTCTTTTAGGGTTTTGTCTTCCAGTACAAGCACTTAAATGAAGATGCAGGAGAAGCAAAACATCTACACAGTCTTGTTTTCTGAAAAATACTTAAAGTCTGCATGAAATCTATATTTACTGGGTTTTTTTGCTAGCTAGCAAACATTCATTCATTCATTCATTCATTTTCCTTCAGCTTGGTCCCTTTATTCATCAGGGGTCACCACAGCGGAATGAACCGCCAACTATTCCAGCATATGTTTTACACAGCGGATGCCCTTCCAGCTGCAACCCAGTACTGGGATACACCCATACACACACTCATACACTACTGCCAATTTAGTTCATCAGTTCCCCTATAGCGCATGTGTTTGGACTGTGGGGGAAACCGGAGCACCCGGAGGAAACCCACGCCAACACGGGGAGAACATGCAAACTCCACACAGAAACGCCAACTGACCCAGCCGGGGCTCGAACCAGCGACCTTCTTGCTGTGAGGCCACAGTGCTAACCACTGAGTCACCATGCCGCCCAGCTAGCGAACATTGTTAGTCTTAATCCACTGACTTGTTTTGGTAATCTTTAATCAAGATCCACCCGGCTTCTGCTCTGGAATGGCAGTCCTGCTCTGATGATGTCAGTTTGACGGACTGGGCGAAAAATGTTTAGCCACGCCCCTTCAACCATTAAATAAACCCCGCCCCCTACTCAATATTCTGTTTCAGTTGTAAATACATCATCATAGATTATTGAATCGGATTAGACCATTAGCGTTAGCATCATTAGTTTCGATAATTGTCCTATTTAAAGCTCGACTCTTCTGTAGTTACATTGTGTACTAAGACCGACAGAAAACAAGACTGTAGCTGGATCTTCATTTAATAATGTTTAGATATCAGAACTGGAAAAGGACCAAAAATACAAAGGGAAACGATTATTTTTTGCAGTTCGTTCATGGTTTATGATGAGCAGTTCATCTCCCCCACACCCTGAACTGAAATGATCCGATATGAGCGGTGATTTGAGTCCGTGTTTTCCTCTTTCTAGTGAATGTCTGGTGTTTGTGAGGTGCACAGCAGGGTTCAGCACTGATCCTCATATTAATCAGACACACTAGTGTACGTCAGTGATGTTGTAAATCAGTATACAGGGTTCGGTAGATATATGAATGCAGCCCTCCAGCCTTTGGGGTTTCACTTTTAAATCATTGTTTGTTTTTAACACTTGAAAGACACACTACATGCAAGTCCTGTCGTCAGTGTGAAATATGAACCGCCTTTTAATTCATTTATTATGTATGTTTCATCATTCCCTGCAGAAATGTTTGTTTTTGTAATCTTTCATAATGCAATAACCTGCTCTTACTGTCCGATTATTGGTCAACCACAGGTCATACTTTGATTTTCTTTATGCTATTTGACCTGAGGGTAACACTGTACTTGAAGGGGTGTTTAAAAGACTGTCAGTACTGGGAAACACCCATACACACTCATTCACACACACTACTCATACACTACGGCCAATTTAGTTCATCAATTCCCCTATAGCGCATGTGTTTGGACTGTGGGGGAAACCCGAGCACCCGGAGGAAACCCAGTTGGGACTCGAACCAGCGACCTTCTTGCTGTGAGGCCACAGTGCTGCTAACCACTGAACCACTGTGTCGCCTACCAAATTATTACTGTTATAAAATGTATGACAGTTATAATGACTTCATGGCAATCATGTTTATGACAGATTTATGACAACTTGACATTACCAAGACAACATATCTTGTCATAAATCTGTCATAAACATGATTGCCATTGTTGGACTATCCCCTAGTCCCCCAAGTTCAATGATCGGTCAGAGGCTTCAAATAAGTTCAATCAATTTAATGAATCAAATGGATAAAGCATACAGAGCTCTGGGCTGCAAAGCTAAACCCTATACAACGTGAGTCTTACGCTTGGGCGTTCCACAGCTGCTCTCTAAGCCCTGGCAGCCAATATTTATTGCCGTCTTTCTTCAGCCCCTCCTTTGTATTTTCCCCTTCAATGGCAACGGTCCGCTCACCAGTTGTCAGGCAGAACAGCTCTCAACAGGTTAGCTTGCCCAATCCTGCACAGACACAATCACACACACAACAGCAGGGACTTTTCCAAAAGCGCTTCAGTAATAGTTAACCAGAACACTCTGTAATTTTCCATCCTTTATCTATCACGCTATGCACTGGTTCAGCAGAAACCTGTGACCTGATAACTGCCAAGAGTGCACAGTGTGCCTCTCTGCCCCGTCCTGCAAGCAGTTATGAAAGATATTATTTCTATGATTAGAACATTAGACATCATGAAAAGGACATTTCCTTCACTATGAAGCCATTAAAACTAAACATGTACAACAGTAATATTTTTCTTGACTTCTGCAGTGGTACAGATTGAATTTAAATGTCATTAAATATTAATAACACTTGTTAAATTATTTGACGGAGCATTGGCAGTTTTCATTTTGTTCCATTGAAGAAAAATATTCATGACACAATTAAAGTGGCCTCATGACAATCATGTTTATGACAGATTTATGACAAGTTATGATGTCTTGGTAATGTCAAATTGTCATGACAACATCTCAAACAATCTTTGCATTTAAAATGACATAACTGATCGAATGACACTTAATGACAGATGTCATAAGCATGAATAAAATCTTCATATTCTTGACTTGTCATGTTATGATTCTAATGGTGTCATGACAATCTTATGAACACTCCCTTCAAGTAATTGTTATCAACCTGACAAGATAATTCCATGCGGACTCTACATGTTCATGTGCTGTCTGGGCTTCAGTCTGTTTTATTAGAGCTTCAGAATGAAGTTATTAGATGATATATTATCCACATAAACACACACACACTGCAGCCGAACGTGGTGTACTATGCAGTGCACACTAGACTCGCAGATTTGTGACAGAGACACTGATGATGGTGCTGGTACTGTTCTCATTCTCATGGCCGGTCATCATCCGGTCATTAGATAAATCATCCTGCCGTGTTATTAATGAACCGTGTGTGTGTTTGACATGCGTTTCTTATTTCTGCGAGTTTCACTTTGACTGTCACAGCACTGGAATGTCAATGATACACACTTTCACTTGAAATTAAAATGTACAATAAACTGCCTATACCTATATATAGTTCATTTCATTTGTCATGAAATCGCATTTCTCTTTTAAGATATCTTGCAAAAGCTCATTTCTCTTTGTACGTTTTTTTCATCTGGGAGATCGTCCTCGCGTTGATGAAGATGAAGCCAATTCTAATTAAAGTCATCATGTCTTTTAATCAGTAATGGAAGATATATCTCACCGTTTATTCCACCTCATGTGATGTAACAGTTTTAAAAAATAATTTGTTTTGACAATATATGCCTCCATTTGTGTCAACATTTTGAGATTTGAGTTTATTTGAAAGATATAGCATTTTTTCACTTTCCCCATTCATTTTCTATTGGGTTAGAGTTAGAGATATAGACCCTAGACATGACAAGTGTGATTTTTGTTTTTACACACCTTAAAAACAACCCCATTTTGTGTGTGTGTGTGTGTGTGTGTGTGTGTGTGTGTGTG
>CAIGQV010000903.1:1078567-1094875 GCA_903798115.1 Danio jaintianensis
GTGTGTGTGTGTGTGTGTGTGTGTGTGTGTGTGTGTGTGTGTGTGTGCGCATGCATGCGTGTGTGTGCGCGCAGGTTCTTCATAAGGCAGTGATAGAGGTGTATGAGCAGGGCACCAGCGCTGCCTCCTCCACATCAGTGGGCATCACGGCGTACTCTCTGCCGGACACCTTCATCATCAACAGACCCTTCTTCTTCTTCCTCTACCACGAGGAGACCGCCAGCCTGCTGTTCATGGGCAGAGTCATCGACCCCACGCTCAGCTAACACACACACACACTGATGAAGACGATACTCATAAACACACACATACAAGTGAAGTTTCACAAACTAATTTCGAGAGGAGCACGTGATATGATTGAGCACGACTGGCTACTCATCCGTAATCAGTATTAATCCAATCAGATTGATTCAAGCTTACAATAAATGAACCGATTTCCTCTACCGATCTATCTTCATTTCGGAAGAATCCCCCCTTCCACCCCATCTCCTCCTTTTCCCCACTTTTCTAAGGGGAGCTCTCGAGACCTACCTGATCTCGAACCCCTTTATATGCTTATTGACCGGGCGGGAGCCTTGAGCTCTATTATCTTCGAGCTCAGGGTTCTCTCCCGGGACAGCATGCCAAACCTGCTATTAACGCTAAAGCATATCTAAGTGGGAACTCTTGAAACTCTGATGGAGACGACACTCATAAACACACACACACTGATGGAGACCATTCTCATACACACACACACACACTCACTATTCTCCTGTCTGCCTGATATGCTGAATATTTTCCTTTGGCTTTTAATCTTTTTTTTCTTCATCGGTGTAAAGCTGCTTTGACACAATTTACATTATACATGTACATTATACATATGTTCTATAAAAATAAAGATGACTTGAGGGATGGAGATGATCCTCAAAAACACGCGCGCACACACAGCAGTGATCACTAGGGGTTTGGTGCTTTGCTCAAGTGTTTAAGAAGGAGCTGGTCATTCACTTCCACACATACAAACCTTGCTGGACCCGAAACTCCAACCTGCAACCCTCAGGATCGATCAATCAATTAATCAAAGTGTGTAAAGCACTTTAAAAACACCCAAAGTGCTGTACACAAGACTAAAACTCAACAGGACATAAAAGACGTAAGATAAAATAAATAAGCAAAATGTTAGATCTGAGGTGCCGTTTACACTGGTGCGCTGTAGTTTTAAACAGCACACGTTGAGTTGCAGTTAGGCCTGGCATCCACAATACTCAGAATATTAAAGCACTTAAGACCTGGTTTAGCTTCAGATAATTCCTTTAAACACTTTCTAATATTTTATATTATACCACTAGACTAACAATCTTAATGAATGTATTGTGTAGAAATGTTGAAAATATAACAAAAATGTGCGTGCGTGCGTGCGTGCGTGCGTGCGTGCGTGCGCGTGCGTGCGTGCGTGCGTGCGTGTGTGTGTGCGTGCGTGCGTGCGTGCGTGCGTGCGTGTGTGTGTGTGCGTGCGTGTGTGCGTGCGTGCGTGTGTGTTTGTGTGTGTGTGTGTGTGTCCGTAATCCAAAAATGAAACAAAACAGTATAAAAGGAAAAAATAAATAGCAATAAGACAAACAGGCCAAAATGCCACTTGCTCAAAATACAAATATGCAAAATACAAATATGCAAAAATATGCAAATATGCAAAATACAAATATGTCTTATGGAAAGGAATGGAACGAGTTTAGTTCTGCTAAATAACTCATTCTAGTTGTTTGAAACTAAATGAAGACATAATCAAGTTAATTAGATGAGAACTTGTTGATTCAATGAGATTTAAGCTCTTCATATGAATGACTCTCTCTGCTGAGTTACTGTGCGCCTCCATCACAGTAGGTGGCAGTATGCACTTATAGCTGGACTGAACTTTTGGATTTCTGCAGTTTGTGTTCCACATATATATGGACAACTTATTCTTGGCACAAGTAACTTGGAGACAAAAACAAAAATGCACTTGCACTGTTCCCTTCAAACAAGCTACTGGGGCATGAACAAGACTGATGTAGTGATCGAAGGAAGAAGATGCACATTTGTAGCTGGACAGAAGCTCTCCTAGACATGGTTATGGTTCCTTTAAATGGGTGCTAGAGCAAGTAAGCTCGGAGTGGAACAATCACTGATGCTCAGAACATCTTTTTTTTGTAACCGGTATTATAATTAAATAGCATTGTTTTCTTCTGGGTTGCACGGTGGCGCAGTGGTTAGCACTGTGGCCTCACAGCAAGAAGGTCGCTGGTTCGAGTCCCGGCTGGGTCAGTTGGTGTTTCTGTGTGGCGTTTGCATGTTCTCCCCGTGTTGGCGTGGGTTTCCTCCGGGTGCTCCGGTTTCCCCCACAGTCCAAACACATGCGCTATAGGGGAATTGATGAACTAAATTGGCCGTAGTGTATGAGTGTGTGTGTGCGTGTGTGTGAATGAGTGTGTATGGGTGTTTCCCAGTGATGGGTTGCAGCTGGAAGGGCATCCGCTGTGTAAAACATATGCTGGAATAGTTGGCGGTTCATTCTGCTGTGGCGACCCCTGATGAATAAAGGGACTAAGCCAAAAAGAAAATGAATGAATGAATGAATAAATGTTTTCTTCTGCGTTACCATTTTACAGCTTTAAAAAAAGTTGTTTACAAATGCTCTTGTCATAATTTAGTTTATGTGTTAATGTATAAATGTTCGTTTATTTGTCTCACACCATGGTTTACTGTAACTTAACTGCCAAAAAGATATGGAGACATATTGTGAGGACATGAGGCAATATAGCTATATTGGTAATTTGGTGAAAGTTATTTTAAGTATTAATTATTTTGTTACAGCTAAAAAATGATCACACATGTTCAAATTATGAAATAGCTCTTTTAACAAACTGGATTAAAGCAAATAAAATATAATCTCCCTGTTTGTTGCCTTATCATTACTTTCCTGTAACAAGTGCAGAAAAAATTCATTCATTCATTTTTCTACGGCTTAGTCCCTTTATTAATCAGGGGTCGCCACAGCGGAATGAACCATCCATACACACACTCATTCACACACACTCATACACTACGGCTAATTTATTTCATCAATTCCCCTATAGCGCATGTGTTTGGACTGTGGGGGAAACCGGAGCACCCGGAGGATTTTTTTTTTTGCACTACTTGATTTTTATTTGCAGTTTTTGCAAAATTCCCTTTTATTTCTCCAAACATAATTTTCCCTTAGGGATTTTGGGGGATTTGCATTTCTTTATTTGTTTTTTTTTTTTGCTCAATGATTTATTTTTCATTTGCAAAACTTTATTTTGTTACAAGTATATAAGGCCCTGAATGACTCCATAAAAGAACAGGACAAATGGTGAGAACAGGGCTCTTGGAGGTAACTGGCCCCAGGGCCTATGAAGTCATTATCCATCCCTATATCTAGGAAGAACATGCCTTGCAAGGTTGCGACTGACCAATCAGAACCAAGTATTTTTTTTTCATGTTAATAAATACATTAACATTAACTAATACAAACTTATTGTAAAGTTTTAGAGAAAAGAATGTATGGTACGATGGTAAACTGGATGAAGCGGTTTAACAGGATAGGAGGGATAGGATAGGAGTGGCATCAGAGCTGAGTTTCGGTGAAAGTACAGTCTGCGAACTGTAGACCGGCATGCAGTACATCTCGTCAGACAGTGAGTTTCTAACAGTGAGTGCCCATTTTCAGGGAAGTTTATTTATTTATTTTACAATTTATTATATATATTTGTGTGTGTGTGTGTGTACGGGTTTTTGTGACATGTCAGGACACAAATCTGTATAATGACATAGGTATGACACAGGTATTACAAAAAGGAGGTGAAATATGAGGACACAGCTGATGTCCTCATTTCTCCAAACGCTTATAAATCCCCCAGAATGAGTTTAATCAGAGAGTAAAGCTGTACACTGTTTCCTGTGATGGTTGGGTTTAGGGGTAGGGTGGGGTTAGGCCAATACTAAATACGGTTTGTGCTGTATAAAATGTGCTGTGTGTGTGTGTGTGTTCTGTTTGGAGACACCATTGCGTGTGAAAAAACTAAATAGCAGGTCAAGAAAAGTCTGAGGTAATCACTGCCAATGCTCTGGTACAGTCATAAGATATTTAGTAAGAGACATTTAACAGCGAGTAACTGGCAACACTTTATTAACGTAACATAGTAGCCTAGTGGTGACTACCTGGAAACACTGCCTTAGTTATGTAACTATAAATCAAGATTTACAGACGTGTTAGCAGTTGATTACTGTGCTACTGCTCAGCATTAATGTAAATTAAATGTAAATCAATCTGTATTCTTTATTAAACCAATAGAAAACTAATCATTCAGAATGTATCACAAAATTGAAGAAATCAGCAGATATGAATACATGTTCTATTTACAATGTAACAAAACATTGAAATGAATAAACAACAGATGCAGTGTATATAGCATCCAACATTTATATATCATCTTACTGCCAACATTTAACTAGTCACAATCACATAACCATTCCATAAATATAATAAACAACAACTCCATCCAAAGCAAAACCCAGTCCGCACTGATGCTCATGTTGATCCAAAGTAATTAAAAACAAAGTGAATAACCGGATTATGCACATATCATGACAGCCTTTATATTGTAAATATCACTTTACTTACTTCATTACAGTTTTCCCACTCAAATTCTGTGGTATATTTTTGGGCAAACTAATCTTTAATATATTTTATTAATAAAAAGAATTCATAAATAAGAAAAGTGCCATTTTTTCTAATTAAGTCTCTGCCAATCTCTCTGCTGTTTAAATATCATGATGATTAAAGATTATTTCTGGTATACAGCCTATCCAAAAAAAAGCGATGTTGTGCCAAGAGTCAGAGGAAGACCCTTCAGCAAGGCTGCGGATGGAATCATCGCTCATCTGTAACCCTTGTCGTGTGCCTCTGTATATGATGTACTGCAAGAAATGCTGTTTGAAAATTTGGAGGTAAGCTGCTTTGTTTGATGTTTCAAGTAATTACTCATGAATAAATCGGCCAAATGTATTTTGAGCCTAATGTCTTTGTCAATGATTTTTGTATTTCCCATGTTAAGATGTATGTTTAAATAGCAACATGCTGCTAGCAACACCAAGGTTGTGGGTTTGATTCCCAGGTGAAGCAAGAACTGATTACAGTGTACCTGCAATGCAATGTCCAAATTCAAGGTCACTTTGGATAAAAGTGTGTCTGCCAAATTCATAAATAAATATGGTTTGGGAATAAAAGTGGCCTTGCTAATTAAAAATGGTTTCTATATCTGTGACATTGTGGCTGGTACAGTAAAACTGTAATTGTCGCATTACATGCTTACTTTTGAATCACAGAACGATTACGTCTTTCTTGAAATATGATATAAAAATATGCAGTCACAGTGTTTGCTCTCCTGTGCTTTTCTGTAGGCTACTGTCTATATGTATTTGGGATGGGAAGAAAAAATGGTAATGATGTGAGGCAAATTATACTTTAAAAAAATGTGTGTGTAAAAAGGGGAGGTTGTATTCTTCTGCATGATACCCTATGTGAGAGTCAGGGGTAATATCAAACCTTTCCTATTAGTCAGTGTTAATCCTCTTATCGACCCCTGTGCATGCACTTTTTTTTCACTTGGCAATCTGCCAGAACTTCCATGTTGGGGAGCACCTTGAAGAGGATACAGCTACTGGACTGGCCTGCCTGCAGTCCCGACCTGTCTCCAATAGAGAATGTGTGGCGCATTTTGAAGTGCAAAATGTGGCAACGAAGACCCCGTACTGTTGCCCACCTTAAGACATCTTTAAGTGTTGTGAAAGGAACAGCAACATCACACAGTGGGAAATGCTTTACTGATACAACTTATTCTGAAATGTGTTGCAAGAACCAACACTGGAATATGTGTTTAATTAAAAGCCAATATAAATGATGATGAACACATTAATAATGTTTGTTGTATCGTCTGCAGTGAAACACAAGTCAAAGTAAATTTGGAAATCACTACTTTCTTTTTTTATTAGTGTTTTCCATACTGTCCCAACTTTTTCTGAGTTGGTGTAACATATTTGCAACGTTCTACTTACTTAAAGTGACTGTGGAAGTACACAACATGTTATCTTAGGCCCTGCTTACACTAATGCATTTTAGTTTTAAAATGGGTGTTTAGAACCATCCACATCCACACTGGAGTTTCATCTAACATTTCTGAAAATATCTCCATCCACACTATACTGCTGAAAACGTACATCACCTGACCATACACCAGCAGTCTCCAACCTTATTTCCTATGTGCTACTTATTAAACACTTAAAAAGTGACAGAGAGCGAATGTCACAGTCACTGAATCTTTCAAATTAATGAAATATCATATATGACCAATATGTAAATGACAAATAACAAAAATCCAAACTGAGACAATACAGACCTTTTACTGAAAACAGTGTATTTTATCATCATTCCAAAGCCTACACTAGATATTAGAGATGTGCATCTCAGAGCTGAGGCTGATATGATATGCGTTCTGTTCCACTGCCCCAGTGACAAGGGTTTGTACCTTCTTTGGTACAACATTGTACCATTTTTTCTGAGAGTGTATGTGTTTGGTTTTATAAAATTCTTTAAAGAAATATTTTAGAGTAACTAAATTAGTATCTTTGATTTAAAAAAACATGCAAAGGATCAGGAATTGATTGAGCGAATAAAATAATCATCCAGCACATGCAACGGCATCATGCGATGTTGTCGAAGCTAAATTTATGCTCTGCTCAAATGCTGCTCTGAATAGAATCAAATGATTAAAAGCACGTTACACATGAAATAAAACACTCACAAAGCTGTATCTTGTAAAAAACACCAATTCACGGGTGCTGCATGAGCTATAGTTTGGAGAGAATCAAGCAGATTTCAAAAATTCAATTCAATTCATCTTTATTTCTCTTGCGCTTCTACAGTGTAGATTGTGTCGCAGCAGCTGAACAGAGAAGTTCTAGTAAACTGAAACAGTGTCAGTCCAGTGTTCAGAGTTGAAGTTCAGTTTAGTTCAGTTCAGTGTGGTTTAATCTTCACTGCTGAAAGTCCAAACACTGAAGAGCAAATCCATCCATGCGCAGCTCCACAAGTCCTGAACCAAGCAAGCCAGTGGAGACAGTGGAGGAACACACTTCACCAGTTGACCAAAGAGAAGGAAAAAAAATCTAATTTGCAGTCAAATGCGTATTTATTTTCACAAAAGGAAAAGATTAAACATATCGGGACTGGTAAGAGAACATTCTACTTCATACAATGTTTTCGACTCCAGTACAAAAGCTACGATTATTAGTGATGGAGTGTATACCCGTCTCTCCAGCTCTTCTTCAACAGCGTGTCCAAACACATGCGCTATAGGGGAATTGATGAACTAAATTGGCCGTAGTGTATGTGTGTGTGTGTGTGTGTGTGTGTGTGTGTGAATGAGTGTGTATGGGTGTTTCCCAGTGATGGGTTGCAGCTGGAAGGGCATCCGCTGCGTAAAACATATGCTGGAATAGTTGACGGTTCATTCCGCTGTGGCAACCCTTGATAAATAAGACACTACTCAACTGAATGAATGATAGGCTTACTTAAAACACTGCATGCAGTTATTATTAAGCATCCACCTGTATTTTTTTATAAATGGGCTTAATTTAATATACTCATATTCACTTTATTTGATCATATGTGTAGATTATCTGGTTGCATGTGAAACGTAAAATGTGTTATAGCAGTGGGAGTCATCGTGCCTTTATTCCCTTATATTCCTATATTCTGTTGAGTTCATCAGAAGCCTTAGAGTTTAATGGAGAAAACATTTTATAACTGAAGTCTAAGTGCTATGGTTATAATGTGCTTCATTCACTGTCTCTCTCTCTTTGCCCACAGGAGCGTGGTGATCTGGCTGTCTCCAGAACCACCTGACCAGCCACCATGGCACCAGTCTGCATTACAACAGACTACAGAAGCTTCAGCTTTGCTTCAGGTAGGCTTTCGTTCATGTGTTATGGGACAGTTGCATAAGCCTGATGATGCAATTTACATCAGGGTGAAATCGCTGATAAAGCAAAATGACAACCTGGTGTGGTGGCACGGTGGCTCAGTGGTCAGCACTGTGGCCTCACAGCAAGAAGGTCGCTGGTTCGAGTCCCAGCTGGGTCAGTTGGTGTTTCTGTGTGGAGTCTGCATGTTCTCCCCGTGTTGGCGTGGGTTTCCTCCGGGTGCTCCGGTTTCCCCCACAGTCCAAACACATGCGCTATAGGGGAATTGGGTAAGCTAAAATTGTCCGTAGTGTATGTGTGTGAATGAGTGTGTATGAATGTTTCCCAGTGATGGGTTGCACCTGGAAGGGCATCCGCTGCATAAAACATATGCTGGATAAGTTGGCGGTTCATCCCGCTGTGGCGACCCCTGATTAATAAAGGGACTAAGCCGAAAAGAAAATGAATGAATGAATACCTGCACCTATAGCTATAGCAGCTATAGTGTCCTTCCAAAAAACATAAAAAAACATAAAAAAAAAAACATAGAACTGACCTACGATTTAAATGTATAATCAAAATAATGATGTAATTTTATTGGAATAATTAAAATATAACGACGGCTCTAATAACAGATGGAATAATCATGAATATAATGGCATTGATTAGAATCTATTCACCGGAATGAAAATATATAATCTAATTTCATTTAATTTGTTTGATTACATTCTAATGACTGGAAATACTATTTATTTGAATTGATATGAATCAAATTATCTGAATTATAAAATATATATAAGGGGCGATAGATATATATTATATATAATGGGCGGGGCATTCATCAATCAAATTTTGACAGGTGGTGGAACATAAGTTGTCTCTATAGCGTCTGCCAACAAATTACCTGTAAAATGTACTGTAAATGCAATATAATAAAATAACACTTACATTGACCTTTGCCAGAAATCAACAACCAAGATCCAAAAAAATAACAATAAGAAATATTTGAACTGTTTAGGTTCAAGAGCTTTATCGTTATGTGTGCACGGTGCATTTCATATTTCAAGATCAATGAAAGAATGTACAAAAGCACGCACATCACTTTAAATGGGTGTTCAGCCAAACAGCAAAAAGTGCTAAATATATATTCAAAAAGACGGCAACACCAAAGCTCCAAAAAGGCCAATTTATGAACTTAAAAAGGCTGATACAAGGCGTGTAACGTTTCGAGCACACCGGCTCTTCTTCAGACAGTCATATATTCAAGATCAGCAATGTGGTCTTTCTCCTTTCACTCATAGCCAAAGTTGTTTTCAGCCAGGTATGATCTTTCCTTTCACAGATTAACCAGTTGTACGGGAGTCATGTCCCAGGCCGATGGATCT
The DNA here is from genome assembly GCA_903798115.1 of Danio jaintianensis. Lineage (NCBI taxonomy): Eukaryota > Metazoa > Chordata > Actinopteri > Cypriniformes > Danionidae > Danio > Danio jaintianensis. The sequence goes on from CAIGQV010000903.1 coordinate 1,087,954, forward strand.
ACAGAGACGACCACCATGTCCTCAAGACACGTTTTGATGGGAGCAAGCGAGAAGCTGCCAGAGAGACACTTAAACTCATTTTAAAATATACAGATTTAAAAGCTTGTGATTGTGACCAATTGTATTCCCAATTTTCTGTTGTTCATGCTATGTCTTTAGAATTAGGAAGGTATATGCTAAAAGTTAAAGTTAATATTGACAATCAATTTTCATTTGCTTTATTGTATTTTGAAATGGACCCGCCGGAACTGATAGGTCCAGTTACACTGAAAGACTGTGAGTTCTGTCATACCGAAGCAAAACTTATTCAAGAAATAAAAAACCATATAGCTAACAATGTCAAATATAAAAAAAGGCAACAGCTTAAAGAAATAATATTGTTTACTAAATTTAGTCCCTGTTTTGGCAGAAAAAAAGAGACTGACCCTTGCATGATTCAGTTAATTTTGTTCATAGAGGAAATGAACAGCACTTATAAAAATATAAATGTTGTCGTTGCTTTCCAGGACCCTTATGGTGCATTTGGGAGTTTAACTGATGAGCTATTAAAAATCAGTAATGATGACCCTGTGTTTAAAGATATGTTGCAGGAATTAAAAGCAAATACAAAAAGCAGGAATCCTGAATTTCCTGTAAAGGATTTCCAGACAAAAAAACATAAAATAAAAACAAGTAAAGATATAAAAAAATATATTACAGAAGAAATGTGTAAAGATCAAAGTAATAATGTGAGCTTAATGCTAGGGGCTTTTTGTATTGAATTTCCCTCTAAACAAATGACATTAAATGAGTTTAAGGACTTTGGAAAGGAACAGGCGGAAAACATTAGAAATGTCCTCTCCGAAAAATGTAGTGAACTTGAAAAAGTTTTAAAGTTCACTACTGAGGAAATTCGTCAAATAAGCTCTCTGTTTTTGCATAAGTGGCTTGAATTAGTTACCAAAGAATATGACCAGTTTATAAACAAGCAGCTCAGTGATTATATTAACACCTTTGCTCTTTCTTTTGCTTATCAAGACATAAAGGCTGTGACAACAAAGTTTAATATGGTGAGAGTAAAACTGCCTGATTTTCCCTCCTCCAGTCTATGTTCTGACGGATCGTGCCAGTGTAATATTGTGTGTGCAAAGGATCATTTGTGTCTACATGCACTTAGTAGAAATGATGACATGATCTCTAACGTCTGACTGTGCTTGTGCCTCAGTGACTGTGACTGTGTGTTTCTGTATCTCAATAAATCTGTTTCCTTCCCCTTTGACTTTGTCATTAATAATACATTTCAGTCAGGTCCTCTCAAGTAAAACACACACCCCTTTAGTAAAAGAGCCTGTTACAGCTACTCAAAGTGGAAGGTTCAACTGTTTCCAATAATTATTGATCTAGGCCAGGGATGGGCAAACTCGATCCTGGAGGGCCGGTGTCCTGCGTAGTTTTGCTCCAACCCTAATCAAACACACCTGCCTGTAGCTTCCAGTGATCTTGAAGACACTGATTAGGGTGTTCAGGTGTGTTTTGCCCACAACACTGGTTTCGTGGCGATTGATCAAAAAACCAGGGACTAGTTCACAAAAGCGGGTTTTTCATATATTGATGAATGTTTAATGAACGGTTTGAGTGGCAGCCGTGGATTCGGTGTCGGTGTTCAGCAGGTCTGTCATATGATATGTATTTTGTGTGTCTTTGTGAAACGTTGCGTAATACACAACCAATTAAACACTCAAACACATCACATCACATCCCCCTAATGGCCCATTTCTTTCAAAATGTGTACAGAGCTCCAGGGCCACGAGTCGAACATGCCCACGGTTTACGGTTAACGGCAGGGGCGGATTGGCCCTGATGCCAGAAGGGTCGGACCATTTTTTAAATGTGGGCCGGTCAGTTTTTTTTAAATATGTATTGTTTTTACATGCAGGCAGCTTTTATTTCTTGCAAGATGTGGATTATGATTATGATGATGATGATAATAATAATAATAAATGGGCTGCACGGTGGCGCAGTGGGTAGCACGTTCGCCTCACAGCAAGAAGGTCGCTGGTTCGAGCCTCGGCTGGGTCAGTTGGTGTTTCTGTGTGGAGTTTGCATGTTCTCCCCGTGTTGGCGTGGGTTTCCTCCGGGTGCTCCGGTTTCCCCCACAGTCCAAACACATGCGCTATAGGGGAATTGATGAACTAAATTGGCCGTAGTGTGTGAGTGTGTGTGAGTGTGTGTGTATGGGTGTTTCCCAGTACTGGGTTACAGCTGGAAGGGCATCCGCTGTGTAAAACATATGCTGGAATAGTTGGCGGTTCATTCCACTGTGGCGACCCCTGATGAATAAAGGAACTAAGCCATAAAGAAAATGAATGAATGAATAATAATAAATGTTAAGCATTTGGCCCAATTGGCGACGGCCGGCTGGTTTCGCGATGGGCCGACCCAATCAGAGGTTACGCGGACGTAATCAAAATCTGGCAAGATTGTCAGACAAACAGTAAGTGCAACACAAGCTAATTGTCAGAGATGGACCGTAAAAAGGGAAAGGCGGTGCCGAAAAGCTCAGACGCATAAAATGAACTGAAATATTCTGGAAAGGGTTCAATTCGGTGCTGCATCAGAGGACAGTAGAGGAGGCGAGAAGAAGACAGAGAAATACTTCTTAGTCATTATACTAAACTATAAGTAATATTCACGCCACTTCTGACAGTCAGCCACACTCTGTTGAACAGCTGTAAGCTTAGCGTAGAACTCCCGGACATTTTAGGATGTCATAATCAGCAGATAATGTGGGATTCAGGGTATACAGACTGCTGTATGCTACTAGCAATATAGTCAAACTTTTGTGCTCAACAAGTCACGCTATTGATGATAACACAGTCTCTTACTGCATTCACCATAGGGCAAAGCCATAGATATATACACTAGATATTGCATACGGACCCTGAGCATGCGTCAATAGCGCCGCCATATTGGTCAGGGCTCCCAGGACAAACATCATTCAACCGCACTAGTCAAGACAGTGTGTCAATGTGAAGATGCTGGACTGTAGCGCTGCTTACGGGTGTAGTAACGAGCAAACAGAGAAAACAAAGCACAAAGGCAGAACATTTCATAGGGAAGATTTCGTTTTTTACATGTTACAAACTTTTGTGCTCAACAAGTAACGTTATTGATGATGATACAGTCTCTTACTGCACTCATCATAAGGCAAAGTAGCATAATCTTGCACTGAATTCTAGGCTTATGCTAGTTCTGTTGAATAAAATCAGCAAACAATGTAAAAGAAATATGACAACGAGACGCTGCGCTGCCAGAAACTTGTATTATTGTCGGCTGAGTGAACGAGTCGTTCATAACGGGGATTCATTCACAAACGAATCGCTCCCTCCGTTAGAATGAGAAGTGAGAGCAGGAGAGGGGGGGTGTTTCAGGACACGGATTAGATCAAATTTAACACGGAGGGAGGATCATACATCTCCATGCACACAAACACACTCTTTATCAGCAATGCCCGTGCGGTCACTCATCCATCCATGTAGAAAAGTGAAGTAGAATTATAATTTTCATGATTTAAAGAAATATTTGCGTACTGACCACCGGGGAAACTCCCGATCATAGATATGTATATATGTGTATATATCTATGGCTCTAGATGGACACAGTCCTCCACTGCACCTTGGTCCCGCATTCATTTCAAAGGAGCGCTACCCTGTACCAAGATGGCGGCTCTATTGACGCATTCCTTCCAATAGACAACAACAGCGTAGGCGACATCTAATGTAAACATCTATGGTAGTGGACCAGCCCTTTAAGAAACGGATGTTTCTAGAAGAGATGCAGCTGCGGCCGGAAGTTAACGAGGATTATTTATATTATTTCATAAATTACTCATTACATTGTTATTAACGTCCTATGATTAACGTCTACCCCAACCCTAAATCAAACCCTCAATGTAATGTATAAATATTAGGTGTTGTTGTACAGTGTCAAAGAATTTTGTTATAATATGTTATATTAATCCTATATCCGCAGCTGTATCCCATCTAGAGCTTCCGCGAGCTCTGACGTCATCACGGCTGCGTCCTCGTGCCGCACATGTGCGTGAACAGAAACACGGACGACCGGCAGGTAAGATGTAGCTTTAATAACGCAACGAACACTGTAAATCAGGCGTGTTGAGTATGATTCATTCGGAGTGGGTCGTGTGTTTCTGCCATAGTTTGTCAAAGTTTACGAGTAGTGTGAGTGTTTGAGACTGTTGAAGACATTCACAGAGACATGTACAGCGCCACAGCAACATCATGAACACACGTCAGCTAGTTTGTGGACACTATTACAGTGGTTCCGTTTATTAACCTTCATATCGCCTTATAAACGCTGGTGTATTTTGTTCAGGGGTGTGTACTGGTTTAGCTATACTTGTGAGGACTTTTTGACTTAAATGACTCCTCACTAATTAAAAAGTGTTCATAAATCATCCAGATCGTGTTTTCATTCGTTTGTAATGAAGTGCAGGTGTTTCTGTGATGTTGGGTTTGGGTTAGGGCTAGGGGTAGGCCACAGACACCATCATTAACCTGACAGAAAAACAACAGAAGTCTGATGTGTGTGTGTGTGTTCATGTATTTATACACTGTGGGGACCAGAACACACAGACTCATGGGGGATTTTGGGCTAAAGTTGGTTTAATATAATTTCAGAAAAGAAGTCAAACGGTGGAGTGATGTTAGCAGCCAGTGTCTGTCAAAGTACAACGTTGTTGACAGTCAACTAATAGTGCTGATGTTGATCTGAAGTCATTCGTACATGCGATTTAGGACGAGGGCTGCACAATATGTGGTTTCAGCACCGATATGGCAATAGGATCATCCACTATAGTCACATCGCAGGATCTGCAGTGTCGAGTCTGGACTACTGTTTATCATCTGCATGTGTTTTTGAGGCCCGAGGATTTTAAACGCCTTCAGCCATAAGAAATTGTACCGTTTGTGACTTTAATAATGATATTATTTTTATTTTTCAAAGACTACGCAGTATTATTTTACATTTGATTATTCAGTAACTGTAAAGCTGAATAAAACACTGTTTATTTCATGTGTATCTTCATCTTTATTGTTTTTATCCATGCTTGCAGATGGTTTATTATATTGTACGCAGATGCGCTGGCCTACAGAATCATCCCAATCAATCCATCGTTATGAACTCTTGCCAAATGTATATATTCAGAGTAGTGTGGTAAACACTGTAGGGAGTGTCACAAGTAGTCACGTGGTGCTCATAACAGTAGATCATTTATAATTAATCTGCATTAGCCTTTCTAGATTCTGCGTTTCTATTTTATTGAGTCCGAATGTGTGACTTTACCTCAATATGGGGCACTCGTGTCACCTTAATAGAGTCTCCTGCAGTTACACGAGCTCATAAATCCGGCAGAATGGAGGATTGTGAAGATGTAAGAGTGCAGAGTGTTTGCTGTGAGTTTAGAGAATATACAGTCTGTACAGTACACGCATCGCTACAGCTGTGTGAGGAGTCACCATAAGGATAGTAAACCAGATGTGTGTGTGTGCAGGAGTGATGAAGGTGAAGAAGGCGAAGGTGAAGACGCCTCGGGCGCGGCTGATCTCCTCCAGGAGGGGTGTGCTGGTCAGAGGACAGTGGAAAGCAGTGAATGTGGACCCCAGTCTGTTCTCGGATGAAGGGCTGGACGGGCTGGTGTGCTTCGAGGAGCTGACCGATTACTCCCTGGTGGAGCCGGAGAAGGCCCTCACTGAGCACGTGCAGACGGAGAGGCGGAGCCAGAAAAAGAGGAAGACCAATGAGGAGTGGCGGTCTGAAGATGAAGACGGTAGGGGCGCAGAGAGTAAACACACACACTCATGGAGTAACACTTAAGAAACTCGTTTACAGCTAGCTGTGAGCGCTAATGTGTCCCTCTCAGATCAGATGGAGGAACACACACACCTTAATACCACGTGCAAACCGTGCATGTATAATAATTGTGATTACTGTGAAACCGTGATTATTCTTCAGACTATAATAACCCCACCAAAATAATCTATAATAGTTGCAGGTCTAGGAGACGGCGGAGCGGACGACGGAGGAAAACCAGAGAAGAAGAAGAAGAAACAACAGGAAGAAGAGGAGACACTGGAGGAGGAGCAGATCTCAGTGAAGGAGAGTCCAGAGCTGACAACAGAAACACCACAGACCTCCAAGAAGAAGAAGAAGAAGAGGAGGAGGAGGAAGAAGAAGAAGAAGCCGGAGGAGGAGAAGAAGCAGCCGGAGGAGGAGAAGAAGCAGCCGGAGGAGGAGAAGAAGCAGCCGGAGGAGGAGAGCGCTGCTGCCGCCGGTGGTGGCGAGGCTGAGTCTGCAGTCCCTAAGAAGAGTCGTCACTGGAGCCGGGCGTCTCTGGAGGCCCCGGGGCCCGCAGACGTGTCATCCTGGAGGGATCTGCTGGTGCCCGAGTCGGTGCTCCGAGCTCTCGCTGTGCTGGGTTTCTCTGCTCCCACTGCCATACAGGCGCTGGTGCTGCCGCCCGCCATCAGAGACCGACTGGACATACTGGGGGCCGCAGAGACCGGTGAGTGTGTGTGTGTGGGAGAAAGAGAGGGAGTGTGTGTGTGACTGTATGTGAGAGAGAGAGAGAGAGAGAGAGAGAGAGAGGGGGAGGGTGTATGTATGTATTTAAAGTGTGTGTGTTTAAAAAGTTTTAGTGTGTCTTTGTGGTTTTGTGCATGTTTGTGTGTTTAATATTTATGTGTGTGGTATATGTGTGTGCTTGTGTGTGTTTGTATAATAAATGTTTAGTGCGTATGTGTGTGTGCTTATGTATAAATATGTGTGTGTGATATGTGTTTAGTTTGTGTGTGTTTAATTTCTGTGCTTAATGCATTTGAAGTGAAGTGAAGTGTAGTGGCCAAGTATGGTGTCCCATACTTGG
>CAIGQV010000904.1:18697-31212 GCA_903798115.1 Danio jaintianensis
GTGGGTTTGTTGTGCACACAATCTCCTACCATGAGTTTTGCACACACAACTTTTATTCTGGATGTGATTGGACCATTTGACAGCACTAGTTTGAATGAATAATAATAAATGATTATAACTAAAATAACAATCTGTGTGTGTGTGTGTGTGTGTGTTATTGTGCATAAGTCATGATAACGAAGCCCTAAATCCCAATAATGAGTGCGTTTTAAAACTGATATACAAAGACACTATTATGAGATGGAATTATAGAGACTTCTTGCATGAATATGGCAACAAACTCACATGAAATGTAGAAAATATGATAAGTCGTAATGTAAAAAGTTATAAACAATGCAACAAAAAAACTGAAGCCAATTTATCATATTAATCTCATAATTTAAACTCTTTCAAATTTAATAATGACTTGCACGATGTTGGAAAAATCTATCAGCCAATCACATGGCAGCAACTCAATGCATTTAGGCATGTAGACATGGTCAAGACGATCTGCTGCAGGTCAAAGCGAGCATCACAACAGGGAAGAAAGGGGATTTAAGTGACTTTGAACGTGGCATGGTTGTTGGTGCCAGACGGGCTGGTCTGAGTATTTCAGAAACTGCTGATCTACTGGGAGTTTCACGCACAACCATCTCTAGGGTTTACAGAAAGTTACTAAAAAAAAGGAGGAAATATTGGAGATTGGAGAAATGTTGCCTGGTCTGATGAGTCTCGATTTCTGCTGCCACATTCGGATGGTCGGGTCAGAATTTGGCATCAACACCATGAAAGTATGGATCCATCCTGCCTTGTATCAACGGTTCAGGCTGGTGGTGGTGTAATGGTGTGGGGGATATTTTCTCGGCACACTTTGGGCCCATTAGTACCAATTGAGCATTGTCTCAACGCCACAGCCTACCTGAGTATTGCAGCTGACCATGTCCATCCCTTTATGACCACAGTGTCCCCATCTTCTGATGACTACTTCCAGCAGGATAACACACATGTCATAAAGCGTGAATCATCTCAGACTGGTTTCTTGAACATGACAATGAGTTCACTGTACTCAAATGGCCTCCACAGTCCCCAGATCTCAATCCAATAGAGCACCTTTGGGATGTGGTGGAACGGGAGATTGGCATCATGGATGTGCAGTCGACAAATCTGCAGCAACTGCGTGATGCTATCATGTCAATATGGAGCAAAATCTCTGAGGAATATTTCCAGTACCTTGTTGAATCTATGAAGGCTTAAGGCAGTTCTGAAGGCAAAAGAGGGTCCATCCCGGAACTAGTAAGGTGTACCTAACAAAGTGACCGGTGAGTGTATATTGCATTAATACAATTTCACCAGATGACTTGAATGTCTGTATTTGGGAATAATTTATTCTTTTAAATTGACTGGGGTGACTCTGTATGTGCATAAATTCGAATTAACAATCTACAAGCATAAATAAATACAGTAAACAGAAAGATACAATTGAAATAAACAGTGATCAGAGTCTGTGAGTATTCAGGTACCGTAATTGAATAATAAAAAATAAAAAAATGAATTGCTATTAAAGTTTCAAACGGTACAATTTCTCATGCCTGAAATCACCATACAGTCACAGGCCGCAAAAACACATGCAAATTCATTCATTTTCTTTTCGGCTTAGTCCCTTTATTAATCTGGGTTGCAAGTATTAATATACTTGCGATGTGACTATTGCGAATGATCACATTGCGACATCGATGCTGAAATCATATATTCCTGCAACCCTACTTAGCGTGTCATAATTCTTATTGCAAAATGATGATTTGTATCTGATAATTTTGACCTGTTTGTCCTTGTGAAGCATCCGTTTTTACCTTCATGACGGTGTTGTACGGGGAGATGAAGGACGTGAAGAGGTCCAGATATCTGGTGGTGAAGACCAGCGCAAACAACACCTGAGACTTCCCGGAAATCCCTGAAAAACACAACAGAAAACATTGAAGAAGACAGATGGACAATAAAAGAGACAAATATATGAGGAATATATGAAATGGCACATGAAAAAACACACAAGATTGGGGTAGAGTTGGTTTTATATGCACAAGTTCAGACTTTCTCCTCAATAATAGTCTTCGCTGTCATATTTGACTTTGGATTGTGCTTGTTTTTCTTGAGGATGCTGTTGTTTATACTGTGATTGGATTCACTGATCTGTATATTTTGTGGTATATATATTTTTCTCTGATAAACTTGTGATGCTTCCTTATGTTAATGTTTGTGTTTTGTTGCTGTTTATGTAATGCAATGTAATTTTGTTGGCTGCACGGTGGCGCAGTGGGTAGCACGTTCGCCTCACAGCAAGTAGGTCACTGGTTCGAGCCTCGGCTGGGTCAGTTGGCGTTTCTGTGTGGAGTTTGCATGTTCTCCCCATGTTGGTGTGGGTTTCCTCCGGGTGCTCCGGTTTCCCCCACAGTCCAAACACATGCGCTATAGGGGAATTGGGTAAGCTAAATTGTCCGTAGTGTATGTGTGTGTGAATGAGTGTGTATGGGTGTTTCCCAGTGATGGGTTGCAGCTGGAAGGGCATCCGCTGCGTAAAACATATGCTGGATAAGTTGGCGGTTCATTCCGCTGTGGCGACCCCAGATTAATAAAGGGACTAAGCCGAAAAGAAAATGAATGAATGAATGCATAGTGGGACCCCTTTAAAAAAGGAGACGGTACATCTCAAGGGGGTTTATCCTAATAAATACATCATACAGTATTGATTGCGAATCATATTAGCAGCCAATTATTATCAAAGTACAACACTGTCCACAGTCAATTAGTGTTAATGTTCATTTGAAGCCATTCTTACATGCCATTTTAGACTCAATATACAAATTAGTGTGGTAAACAATTGTGTCACAAGTTGTCAGTGTTCAAAAATGAACAATTGTGCGAATATAAAACCAACTTTACCTCAATACACAACTAACCAAGTCTTGTCACAGTATCTGACTCATCCCACAATCATTTTGGGTACATTTAAAGCATCAAATGTATAATTTACAGTAAACAGAATCAATTATTAATGTAAAATAAAGCAAATTCTGTGATACATAGCTTTTGTTATTACTGAAAAATACTAAAAATAGATATTTCATGCACATGCAAGCTGAATGTATGATTCAGGAGGCCGAGACAGTCAGAAATAGCCATAGTGGCACACTTTAAATGTAATATTTAAAGACAAAATGTCCTTAAATACACATAAAAACTTAATTTTTTAGAGAAAACATGATATATGATTTGTGTTATTACTCAAAAGTGCTTCATTAAAAGTTTTTGATTTAAAAATAACAGATGATTTATCTCGGAGATGCAAAATACACCCGCAATTCTAGCGTCACTCGGCTACATATTGATGCTATACATCACTTTATATTTGGATAAAGCGCGTTTGCTAACCGAATAAAGGTAAATATGGATGTGAATAAGAACATATTGAGTTCCTCCAGAATCCTGAATAACTCCGATGTAAGATATCAGCTGCCACGTAAACACTACAAACACTACACGTCAACGGAAAGTCAGACAGACGCGCGTTCACAGATGTAAACACAATCTGAAGCAGATTCGCTTTGGTTCACATTCACGTTCACATTCATAAATCCGGTTTAGTCGCCGATGCGCGTTAATAAACTGATGTAAAAGTGATTCTGTGGTGTAAATACGGGTGATTTCTGCGTTTACCTGCGCATGACTTGGATCTCCATATCTTCAGAAACAGAATAATGATGGCGATCAGATGACAGATATCTCCAGACAGTCGAAAGATGTTCATCTTAATGATCTTTCAGAAATGAGTGAGTTTTCTGCAGCTGGTCAGATCAGATGTTCGTCCTGCACAAATCAAAACTCTTTCTACCTGCAGCTCAGCGCGTGCGCGTCATGTCCACTCAGACTCCTGCTGTCAGCAAAGATTATTATTATTATTTTTTAATAATGCACTCTCTCTCTGTCTCTCTTTATATATAAATATGTATCGGAATGAGCTACACTGTACAGTGCGGAGTCTCGGTGACGTGGCTGACGGTGCGCGCGGTCAGGATCCGGGTTTCCTCGCCACGCGCGTGCACGACACGCATCACACCCCCTGCGGCGCGCGCATTTAAAGGGATATTTCACCCAAAACATTAAAGTTTGCTCACTATTTATTCACCATCAAGTGGTTATGGTTAGGTTACTTATTCATTCATTCATTTTCTTTTCGGCTTAGTCCCTTTATTAATCTGGGGTCGCCACAGCGGAATGAACCGCCAACTTATCCAGCATATGTTTTACGCAGCGGATGCCCTTCCAGCTGCAACCCATCACTGGGAAACATCCACACACTCATTCACACACATACACTACGGACAATTTAGCCTACCCAATTTACCTATACCACATGTTTTTGGACTTGTGGGGGAAACCGGAGCCCCCGGAGGAAACCCACGCAAACACGGGGAGAACATGCAAACTCCACACAGAAACGCAAACTGACCCAGCCGAGGCTCGAACCAGCGACCTTCTTAACAGATATATTATACTATGAAAATATGAAAACAAATGTCCGATAAGAGCAAACTGGATTCATACCGGTGTTTTCCACTAGAGTTCAGTCAAACTGCACTTAATGTTGGAAACACGTCATGCACACGCATCTGAACTGCTTTTATTTAAGTTAAAGCACAGTTTAGCATCAACATGTCTACATATGTATAGAGTCCTTTCAGATACCATTTGCATGTTACCACCTCTGACAAAAAAAACATTTATGAAATATAACAAGACAAACTTAAAACTATATCAAACTATATGAGGAAAGAATAAATAATACAAGGACATCTGACACATGGTTTATAAGAACATTTATAGTTATAGTTTTTAAACATTCATTCATTCATTTTCTTTTCGGCTTAGTCCCTTTATCAATCCGGGGTCGCCACAGCGGAATGAACCGCCAACCTATCCAGCATTTGTTTTACGCAGCGGATGCCCTTCCAGCTGCAACCCATCACTGGGAAACATCCACATACACTCATTCACACACGTACACTACGGACAATTTAGCCTACCCAATTTACCTATACCACATGTGTTTGGACTGTGGGGGAAACCGGAGCACCCGGAGGAAACCCACGCGAACACGGGGAGAACATGCAAACTCCACACAGAAATGCCAACTGACCCAGCCGAGGCTCGAACCAGCGACCTTCTTGCTGTGAGGCGAACGTGCTACTCACTGCGCCACCGTGACGCCCAGTTTTTAAACATATGTTTGTAATTATTAGTTATATGTTGCATATGAACATATACATTTCCCAGTGATGGGTTGCAGCTGGAAGGGCATCCGCTGCGTAAAACATATGCTGGATAAGTTGGCGGTTCATTCCGTTGTGGCGACCCCAGATTAATAAAGGGACTAAGCCGAAAAGAAAATGAATGAATGAATGAACACATACAGCATGACATATTTTTCTATCCCAAAATCCAATCATCTTATCTACAGAAACATGTATAAAAACATCCAAACATATCTTTTAAAATCCAAACATGTTTGAGAGAGAGAGAGATTTGTATATGTTGCCATGAATCATATTTCTATATGTGGTCAGTTGATTTAATTCATATTAAAAGCTATACAGGGCAGCACGGTGCTGCAGTGGGTAGCACAATCACCTCACAGCAAGAAGGTCGCTGGTTCGAGCCCCGGCTGGGTCAGTTGGCATTTCTGTGTGGAGTTTGCATGTTCTCCCCGTGTTGGCGTGGGTTTCCTCCGGGTGCTCCGGTTTCCCCCACAGTCCAAACACATGCGCTATAGGGGAATTGATGAACTAAAATGGCCGTAGTGTATGAGTGTGTGTGTGAATGAGTGTGTATGGGTGTTTCAGTAGCATGATGTGCATACAGTAGACGTCTGAATGACCGCTTGAAAAAAACTGTTTTACTTTGATTGATTCCACATAAAAAAATAGCAGTAATTTATATAAATATTATAGTGTTTTTGATACATACTGTAGTAAAGTACCTGACTTAATCTGTTGTGCTGATTATACAGTTGCTATGGTAACACAACAACTATAGTAATATAAACAAATGAGCCAATACTGTAGTTTTCTACAACTGTAGGGTATATTATACTACAATACACCACAGTTTACTGTAGTAAAAACTAAAGTATACTACAGTATTTATTAGTTTATCAGTTCACTATAGTTATTACTACAGTCGTGGTCAAAAGTTTTGAGAATTACATAAATATTGGAAATTGGAAAAGTTGCTGCTTAAGTTTTTATAATAGCAATTTGCATATCCTCCAGAATGTTCTGAAGAGTGATCAGATGAACTGCATAGTCCTTCTTTGCCATGAAAATTTACCTTATCCTGAAAAAAAACACTGCATTTGATTGCTGTCATTAAAGGACCTGCTGAGATCATTTCAGTAATCGTCTTGTTCACTCAGGTGAGAATGTTGACGAGCACAAGGCTGGAGATCATTATGTCAGGCTGATTGGGTTAGAATGGCAGACTTGACATGTTAAAAGGAGGGTGATGCTTGAAATCATTGTTCTTCCATTGTTAACCATGGTGACCTGCAAAGAAACGCGTGCAGGCAAGGATATTGTGGCTACTAAGATTGCACCTAAATCAACAATTTATAGGATCATCAAGAACTTCAAGGATAGAGGTTCAATTCTTGTTAAGAAGGCTTCAGGGCGTCCAAGAAAGTCCAGCAAGCGCCAGGATCGTCTCCTAAAGAGGATTCAGCTGCGGGATCGGAGTGCCACCAGTGCAAAGCTTGCTCAGGAATGGCAGCAGGCAGGTGTGAGCGCATCTGCACGCACAGTGAGGCGAAGACTTTTGGAAGATGGCCTGGTGTCAAGAAGGGCAGCAAAGAAGCCACTTCTCTCCAAAAAAAACATCAGGGACAGATTGATCTTCTGCAAAAAGTATGGCGAATGGACTGCTGAGGACTGGGGCAAAGTCATATTCTCTGATGAATCCCCTTTCCGATTGTTTGGGGCATCTGGAAAAAGGCTTGTCCGGAGCAGAAAAGGTGAGCGCTACCATCAGTCCTGTGTCATGCCAACAGTAAAGCATCCTGAGACCATTCATGTGTGGGGTTGCTTCTCATCCAAGGGAGTGGGCTCACTCACAATTTTGCCCAAAATCACAGCCGTGAATAAAGAATGGTACCAAAACACCCTCCAACAGCAACTTCTTCCAACAATCCAACAACAGTTTGGTGAAAAACAATGCATTTTCCAGCACGATGGAGCACCGGGCCATAAGGCAAAAGTGATATCTAAGTGGCTCGGGGACCAAAACGTTGAAATTTTGGGTCCATGGCCTGGAAACTCCCCAGATCTTAATCCCATTGAGAACTTGTGGTCAATCCTCAAGAGGCGGGTGGACAAACAAAAACCCACTAATTCTGACAAACTCCAAGAAGTGATTATGAAAGAATGGGTTGCTATCAGTCAGGATTTGGCCCAGAAGTTGATTGAGAGCATGCCCAGTCCAATTGCAGAGGTCCTGAAAAAGAAGGGCCAACACTGCAAATACTGACTCTTTGCATAAATGTCATGTAATTGTCGATAAAAGCCTTTGAAATGTATAAAGTGCTTGTAATTATATTTCAGTACATCACAGAAACAACTGAAACAAAGATCTAAAAGCAGTTTAGCAGCAAACTTTGTCAAAACTAATATTTGTGTCATTCTCTAAACTTTTGGCCACGACTGTACAGTATACTGGAGCATTTGTTACAGAATATAATAAACTTGACTATAATATGGTTCAAAAACACAGAAGTATTCACTATAAAATACTATAGTATAGTTTAGAAAGCTACATGAATTGGGTTGTTTGTGTTATTGTGTTAATTGTTGTGTTACCATAGCAACTACAAAATAACATTAAGTACTTTACAGTAGTATAGTCATGTGTGTAGGACATACACCACAGTGAATAATACAATATGCTGGATCAATCATTAACAGGAGTTCTAATATAGTAGTTAGCACTGTGGCCTCACAGCAAGAAGGTTGCTGGTTTGAGTCCCGGCTGGGTCAGTTGGCATTGTTCTCCCCGTGTTGGCGTGGGTTTCCTCCGGGTGCTCCGGTTTCCCCCACAGTCCAAACACATGCGCTATAGGGGAATTGATGAACTAAATTGGCCGTAGTGTGTGAGTGTGTGTGTGAATGAGTGTGTATGGGTGTTTCCCAGTACTGGGTTGCGGCTGGAAGGGCATCCGCTGTGTAAAACATATGCTGGAATAGTTGACAGTTCATTCCACTTTGGTAGAGGTACTAAGGGACTAAGCCGAAGGAAAATGAATGAATTGTTTCTCTAAAGCACTGTGAGTGTGGGGTGTAACACTAGACTGACAGAGGAGCAGTCGACCATCAGCATCACAAAAGTTCATTCTTACATAACAAAACCCTGAAACACCGCAAAATAACACAAAACTGCAGAAAAAACACAGCGATTACACACCACTACGCAGAACACACACACACTGAGAACACACTGAGAACACACACACACACAGCCCGAGAACACACTGAGAACACACACACACCGAGAACACACTGCACAACACACACCACAGAACACACACACACTGAGAACACACAGCTGAACACACTCACACACACACACACCAAGAACACACCGCAGAACACACACACACCACAAACCCACACTGCTGAACACACGCACACACACACACCAAGAACACACCGCAAAACACACACACACCACAAACCCACACTGCTGAACACACACACACACACACACACACACAAACACACACACACACACACACACACACACACACACACACACACACACACACACACACACACACACACACACACACACACACACACACACACACACACACACACACACACACACACACCAAGAACACACCGCAGAACACACACACACCACAAACCCACAGTGCTGAACACACACACACACACCAAGAACACACTGCAGAACACACACACACTGAGAACAGCACACACTCCTGCTGGAGGAGCAGATCTGAAACCTGAGCGCGCGCTGTGTCCAGCAGAGGCCGTGGGAATTCACCAGCACACCCAGAGGCCATTACTGGATATTAATACCCATCTGTCCTCAACACACACACACACACAAACACAGAGACAGACACATAGACAGACAGACAAACAGACAGACACTCACACACAAACACGCACACACACAAAGAGAGAGACAGACACACACTGACATTATCTTCAGCAGCTCAATCACTCTAATGGCTAATGGACAGACGGCTGCTTCTCACTCAGGGCTGCTGTTTATGCTAATGAGGGAGAGATGGGCACTAGTGGGCGGGGCTTTCCCCCTCTGATGACACGTACAAAGGAAGAATGTCAATCAAAGTGTTTCCTTTATCAAGTCTGAGTATTCATTCATTCATTTAATTTTCCTTCAGCTTAGTCCCTTTATTTATCAGGGGTCACCACAGCGGAATGAACCGCCAACTATTCCAGAATATGTTGTACACAGCAGATGCCCTTCCAGCTGCAACCCATCACTGGGAAACACCCATACACACTCATTCTCACACACACACACACACACACACACTCATACACTACGGCCAATTTAGTTCATCAATTCCCCTATAGCGCATGTGTTTGGACTGTGGGGGAAACCGGAGCACACGGAGGAAACGCCAACTGACCCAGCTGGGACTTGAACCAGTGACCTTCATGCAGTGAGGCGACAACGCTACCCACTGCGCCACCATGCCACCCAAGTCTGATTATTTATTCATTTTCTTTTCAGCTTAGTCCCTTTATTAATCTGGGGTCGCCACAGCGGAATGAACCGCCAACTTATCCAGCATATGTTTTACGCAGCGGATGCCCTTCCAGCTGCAACCCATCACTGGGAAACATCCAAACACACTTATTCACACACATACACTACGGACAATTTAGCTTACCCAATTCCCCTATAGCGCATGTGTTTGGACTGTAGGGGAAACCGGAGCACCCGGAGGAAACCCACGCCAACACGGGGAGAACATGCAAACTCCACACAGAAATGCCAACTGACCCAGCTGAGGCTCGAACCAGCACTATAACAAATTGAGGCTCAAACCATTATAACAAATACAATTAACTCATGTTTATCATTAGAGGCTGGATATATTCACACACTGTTGACACACACTACTGGCTTTAAACCCCACATAAAAGTGATTTCTGAATAATAGGTGCCCTTTAAGATCCATAAATCCACACACACACACACACACACACACACACACACACACACACCTAAAATAACATTGAAGCCTGTAGGAATGCTTCTAACACTGGGAATATAAAAGAATAATGAAAAATTAGTTGAATGGAGATATGTGTAAGTGTGTACTGTACAGCTCAGGCTTGCTTTCTGTTTTAATTTAGACTCTTAATATGTGTGTATTTTGTGTGCTCAAACATCAGTGTAAAGCGCTTCGAGTCAGCCCACACTGCTTCCATCGTCATCCATTTTGTCTTCTTTGTATTTTATATGGCCGAGTTCTGTGGAAATGTCTTGGGATGCTTGTCTTTTTCTCTCTTTCTGTGTGTGTGTGTGTGAGTTTTCTCCCACACACACACTCCTACTGTCACTCCACGGCTGTCATATGCTCAGACTGCCCACCTCCTCATTCAGGCCCAAAATACAAGCGCTCGCTCGCAACACAACCAACGTCTTCTCAATAGAAACCCTGCAGATCCCTCAGCGCAGAATCAGGACAGAAACGCAGAGGTCAGAGGTCAAACTACCGCTCAGGTTTCTGATTTCTCTGGATATTCACAGGCTCTTCAGGTTTTCTACTTATTTCCACTACGCAGTTGCTCTTTATGATTGAAACGGTTTGTTTAGATCGTTCTTGAATAATGGTGCCGTCGACTATGGAAGAAGATTAATGGAAGATCTGGAGATTAATGTTATTATAGAGATTAAACTGGTTCAATTTAAAATGAAACGATGAGGTAAACTGGTGAGGATAAAGTCATTATTTAAAGAATAAAGTCGAGTTTTGAGAAATTAAGTGTTAAATTTTGAGAGAAAAAGCAACACGGTGGCTCAGTGGTTAGCACTGTGGCCTCACAGCAAGAAGGTTGATGGTTCGAGCCTCGGCTGGGTCAGTTGGTGTTTCTGTGTGGAGTTTGCATGTTCTCCCCGTGTTGGTGTGGGTTTCCTCCGGGTGCTTCGGTTTCCCCCACAGTCCAAACACATGCGCTATAGGGGAATTGATGAACTAAATTGGCCGTAGTGTATGAGTGTGTGTGAATGAGTGTGTATGGGTGTTTCCCAGTACTGGGTTGCAGCTGGAAGGGCATCAGCTGTGTAAAACATATGCTGGAATATTTGGCGGTTTATTCCACTGTGGCGACCCCTGATTAATAAAGGGACTAAACTGAAGGAAAATGAATGAATGAATGAATTTTGAGAGGAAAATTAAAACACGGTGGACTATGGATTGACTATTGGATTAGGGCTAAGGAATAATAATATAAAATAAAACCATCTTCAGATTAAAGTCGTTATAATGCGAGATTAATTTGTACAAATTTAAGACAAATGACCAAAAATAAATAATAATAATCAAAAATAAAACCTTTGTGTTAAAAAAATCTAGATAATTGTTGAGAAAAATAGGTTGTTTTTGAGAAAATTAATTTTGAGAATAAAGTAGTTGTTTAGAGAAAAAAGGCATTACATTTTAGGGAAGAAAAGTTCAAATAAAACGTCATGAGACTTTAAAAATCATTAAATTTGGAATAAAAAATCTAAATAAAAGGTAGAGAGCTAACTTGTTAAATTTCGAGAATAAAGTTGACGTCTTTTAGGAAAAAAATGTTACATTTAAAAATTATAAGTCCGAATAAAATGTTGAGAATTAACTCGTTAAATTAAGAGAATAAAGTCATTATGTTGAAAAAAAAAAAAAAGTAGTAAAATTGAGATAAAAATCAATAAAATTAAAGAATGACTCATTGATCTTCCAGAATAAAGTTATGTTTCCGGAAAAAAACAACAACATTCATTTATATTTTGAGATTTAAAAAATGCTGCGAGGTGCTGTCCATAGTAGTGGTGCTGAAATGGTTGATGTAGAACAGCAAAAACTGTTTACAATGAAAGTGCTGTCATCTGACTGCTGTATCGCTGCCACCAAACCTCCATCCAAAATCAAGCATGGCTTTACCATCCCACATAAAAAGTAGTAATTTATAGTAAATACTATACTGTTTTGAACCATACTATAGTAAACTACTTGAATAAATCTGCTGTGGTGATTCTACAGTTGCTATGGTAACACAACAACTACAGTAATTGATCTGTTGTGGTGATTATACAGTTGCTATAGTAACACAACAACTACAGTAATTGATCTGTTGTGGTGATTATACAGTTGCTATGGTAACACAACTACAGTAATTGATATGTTGTGGTGATTCTACAGTTGCTATGGTAACACAACAACTACAGTA